>CBVK0100854903.1:0-24465 GCA_900067695.1 Picea abies
GCTTTGACCTCCCCCAATTCTCGTCCTCCTCCCTCTGCAGCCCCTCCCACCTCCTCGACGCCTCTAGAAGCTCCTAGCATCAGTGCTAAGGCGAATCCTCTAGGATTGGGTGTCATATTGACAACTCCAGACATGCACAACTCGACAACAATGACGACTCTTGCGACAACAATGGTTCCGGGTATGAAAAGCACACTGCTTGCCCCAAGTACGCACAACACGTTGAAGGTTCCATGCATCAAAACAACAGGCCTCCCGATCAAACACCTGTCCTCAGACAAATCCAACTCAGCAAACGACAGTGACAATGACTTTGGTGGCTGTCCAGCCATTGAAGAAAATCCCATGAACGGTCCCCACTCTTGATGTCCCGGCCTTTGTACCATTTTTCAGGTTTTTTTGGGTTTTTTTAGCTATTTGCAAGCTTCTCTGTTTTCCAACAAAAGACACATGAACCACTAAAACTCATTTTTTGGGATACGCCTAGTTTCCCATTAAAGGCAGGCAGAATTCCATGCCTGGTTTCCCATTAAGGGCAAGGCCAACTTTGACCACTCTCAAGAGCAATCTCTGTTTTTTCATGCATATATTTTATTTCACTGTATTTTTAATAGAATAGACATCGAGCTTACAAAATAAAAATGGTTCTCTATAAATCAAGTTCCAATTACTCACTTCAGATTGAAATATATATAATGACACTATAGATCAAGTTTTGATTAAAGCCCATCAAATGATTCTTAATAAATTGAGTTTCTAGTTAAACATAGGTAACTATTCTTTGTAAATTTAGATTCACAAAATTCAATTCAAATTCAAATTCAAATTCAATATATGATTAATTATATATAATGATTTTTATGCCAAAGGCATGTATATAGGGACAAATTTTGCCTTGATCTCACCCTATTGTTGGCCAAAACCTGTCATTCTAAACAACTAAGTTTATCCTCCACCCTTACTTGTCCTCGACACTCCTCAGTAGGTTCATTTTCCACCTCCACATGTCCTTGACCGACTATGTGACCTATTCCACATGCCAATCTAAGAAGAGCTTATCCAATATTTCTATTTCAGATCAGATAAACTTGGATCATATTTTTCTATTGCCTCTAATGTGTATACAACGACCCCTGAGCTCGCCTAGTTCTTATGGCTCATTCTTTTGGCTTCTACAACAACACCTGCGAGTGGAAGAGAATATTTTATTGGAGATGAAAGGCATCATAAAGAGGAGATAGTGGACATCATACATTACTTTACCTCATATACTTCCGCATCAACTACGCCATTTTCCTGCTGGCCCTTGTGCTCTGCAACCTCCTGGGGTATAATGCATTTATGTTAATAAATTTAGGATGGTAAATAATTGCGATATTTGTATATAAAGAGACCATCCTGTCATTGTGTAACAGGGTTGAACGTCATTGTTTGGGCCTGTTTTCCAATTTAGTGTAATGGGTTTTGGTAATTTTACTATAGGGATTAGGGAAAAAATAGATAACTACTGGATTGAATTTCCAGTGAGGGACTTGTCTTTGCTTCTGTTCTTGTGATTATTTTGAGAAGGAGCGAATGAGTACATCGACTATGATTGTTTTGTAGTGGGCTGTATATTCTTGTGGACTCTCTGATTTGCTAACACTATGTGTAAAATTTTTCTCTTTGATTTGCTAAACACTAAGTGTAAAATTCTTCTATTATCCCTTTGTTATAATGCTATGCAACACAGTCTATTATAGGCCATTATAGCAAAACAATATGGCTATTATGACAGTCCTATGAACTCATATCATCATTTGAAATACCTTCATGTTTGCCTAATTTTGCCTCTCTCTGTTTAGTCTTAAGCTTATTGTTCTACATTTTTCTTTGAGAAACTACTACATTTTCATTTGCATTACGACTGCCATTGTTTACTGGTTTCTACTCTGTCGGTTGCTTTTGAGTCTTGGGCTTCTTATTATACTTTTTACTATGATCCATTGCTTCAGGTTCTTTCATATCACCCCCAACATCTTTGCCTGATTTCTTCTCTTGCTGTTGCTTCTGATTCTTGGCCTCATTCTGCTGTTTGTTCTGAGCCACCCGCTACAACTACACATGCTTCTAGGATTTTGGAAACTTCTTGAACAAGACATCAACAAAAGTCACATTTCCTGTAACAATCACCTTCTTCTTGGTAGCATCGATAATGACGGTCTCCACACCTGCAACAACAAGCCATATGGTTACTAAATATCTATAACCAACTTCGAACATGTGACCTACACTTACAACAAAAACAAAACTAATTATATGTAAACATGCCAAATCCCAACGCTTCTTACCATTGATGTTTCAGAGAAATTTCTTAAACATTTTCTTGAATCCCTTGCAGGTGTAGTGAACCTTCAGATCCTGAGTCTGCACATAGCAATACAATGATTGAAAACCACACCATTAACGCCCAAATAAATACCTATGAAGCCCATATCTATGAGCATGAATTGTATTCAGTATAGAATGAAGAGATTTTTTTCAAAATACCTAGATTATAAGATAATTGAAATATTCTTGTTCTATCATGCCTTCAGAAGTGATTCCAAATTTTATTGGGAATCCTACCTCATGTGAGGGAACCAGAAACTGCCACGTCCTGGCCAATTAAACCCACAATGCTTGCCTTATGTTTTTTTCTTTCTGGTGGGATACTCAGTTCCTTTTCAACGCTAAATGACGAACATACTCAAAAAAATTTAGCATAAAACTTAGCACATGGATATTGGCGAGCCTTGAACCACTGCTGCTGCTTGGCATAAACACTCTATGTGCTTGGAGCCACAAGGGAATCCACACCACAGAATAAAATACTATGTAATGAGAAAATAAACTTACAGAGACAATAGGGAGTGTCTACTCATTCATTCTTTTTGTTTGGAAATAACAAGGTATAGATATGTTTGATAGAAATAAATGTAAGCTAAGGACCTATAATTTTGTTGATGTGATTTCTGTTTTTGTTCATACAAATTTCACTATTTTGAAATGAATTTTTTAGCAAAAGTTTACAATCTGAATAGAAACATGATTATGCCGATCTGATTATGCGATATCAACCGACGATGATAATTTCCCTCTAGATCTCTTGACAAAACTATGGAGGAGCTTTTGTCTCTTTGGAAAGCAAGAAGGATGGTGCAGGAAGAGAGTTGCTGGAATCAACTTACAGGTAGAAGGAAGGAGATTGGGACCCACCCACCCACTTCCAACAGCCCCTGCCATTTAGAGGAGAGCCAAAGCTTCTTTAGGAATCAAATGTGCCTTCCTCCTCTTGAATGCCTTTCACACATTGAAAGGCCCATTGAATACCAATGTGCCTTCTTCCTCCTCTTGAATGCATTTCACACATTGGAAGGCCCATTGAATACCAAGGAGAAGCTTTCCTTCTCCTCCCCCTAAAGTAAAGTTGAGGATAAGTATTCAATTAGGCTAGGGTTTCCTTGCATTCACTGCTTTGAATGAAATTTGGGCTACTTTTTTCATAATATATAGAAACTTCCACCAAAGAGATAGCCACTCTAAGTCATTTTGACAAAGAAAACACATTGGGATATAAAGTAGACCCATGACTACAACACTTTTGACAAAAAGATAAGACCCCTGTCATTTTGACAACCTACACAAAAGCTCCATGAATACAATACCCATTTTCCCTCAAGGATTATTTCAATGACCACCGACACAGAGCTATTGGCATCGCCCATGCTAAAGAAAAATGCTCACAAAATTGATCTAGTGACTGACCAAACTAGTTACAAGGAAGAAGAAGTTAGGCTTGATACTGTCACAAACTATATTCTCCTTCTCTTGCACACAAACTATATCCTCCTTCTCTTGCACTCATGTTCGCCTACTTGACCAGGAAAGGAGAACAAGACACAAAATATGCACTTGGATATTTATTTTTGATATCACGTGTCAAAGTGTACATTCAAAGAATGTGCATTTGGATAATGATTTTTTATATCACTTGTCAATGAATGTGCATGTCAAAGAATGTGCACTTAGATAGTCATTTTTAGGTCAAATAATGTGCCAAGGACCATGAGCAACAAATGTAAAGTATGAGTGTTAATATGGTGATTGTAAGTCACTTGTATTGTGTTGTTAGGAAATAAAAATAAATGTAAAGTATGAGTGTTAATATGGTGATTGTAAGTAACTTGTATTGTGTTGTTAGGAAATAAAAATATGAGAGAAAAAATACATTTCAAATCATAGAAACAACACACATAGATCACATCAGATTTATTTTGGAAAACTTTTGCGGGAAAAACCAACTAATAATAGATCTATTATTTTTTTTGACCAAATCCGGCGAAACTGGCCAATCTCCTAGCCCCGACCAAGTGAACCTTCACCCTTCAACTCTTGACATTTACAGTGGAGTATCACCAACCTTTTATAGGAGTATCACCAGGCTTAATACCACGGGGCACCAATACCATGTGCATGTAACCACTACTATTGACCTAACAAATTTGACTCTTTTACCGAGTCAAGTTTACTCTAATATCCCCCCTTTAAACTTGACTTGGTGTTTCCCATGACCAAATCCAGCGAAACCTCCCTCAAAGTGAGGGTATTCGAGAATCTCGAATGCTTCTCCCTATCACTTAGGTATACGTCTATACTTTATTGGTGAAATTTCAAACCTGGGGTATGCATGCCTAACTAGGTCTTACAGTCATATTCCCATTTACATTCAATTCCATCAATTTTTTTTTCATTGTTTCTATCTCGACACTTATGCCACCATCCTCTCACCTTTCCATTCCTCCAACCCTTGATGTTCACTCCTTGGCAGATCTATAACCAGACAATAGATCCTCATTCCTCCAACTCTTGATGATCACTTCTTGGTGGATATGCATTCAGACACCAAATCCAACCACACCTGACATATCCATCCATTAGATCCAAGCATCCAAGCCATATATCCTTCAGACACTCCAAACCGAAACCTGTTTCTATTCAAATCTCAATGTTGAAGCCTACCTTGCTCTGACACCAATTGTTAGGAAATAAAAATACCAGAGAAAAATAATATTTCAAATCATAACAACAACACACATAAATCACATAAGATTTACCCTAGAAAACCCTTGTGAGAAAAACCAACCAATAATAGATCTATTATTTTCCTTGGCCAAACCTGACCAAGACAACCAATCTCCTGGCTTTGACCAAGTGAGTCTTCACTGCTGAACTCTTGACATATTAAAATGGAGTATCACCAACCTTTTATAGGATTTCATTACATGTAATCCAGATGCTCAATACCACAGATCACAAATACCATGTACCAGAAACCACTACTATTGACTTAACAAATTTGACTCTTTTAAGTTTACCGTAACACATTGATAGGTGTAACCGCTAGCATGTGTGTTGCACTAAACAAAGTATTACAATTAACAATGTTTATTAATTAAAATTTACAAATTCTTTTAGCCATGGTTATCACGACCAACGTACCATAAGCTCTGGCCATGGCAGCTTTCGGCCCATGTACTTTGAGTGCAACCAAAGTGCCACAAGGGAAATGATCTTGGCTCGAGGCGAGGTTTCATCAAGGCCTGGTTTTTGAATCATTTTTTTTTATCTTATCCATGACCGTTCATTTTTACTACTATCAAGTTTGAATGCTATATAGTGATTTCAAACAAATGGTGAAAGGTAAAACCATTTTCAGCATTGATACAATTTTTTGCATTTGTTTCTTGGTTACATTCTTTTTCGATATCCTTTTTTTGGTTAAGGGAGTGGTGTTCAACATCATTGTTCTTTGAGAAGGAGAAGATGTGGCGTGTACACTTAAATGAACCAATATTCGAGTTTTCAATCCATTGAATTGAATACAATACTTGTAGTATTTTTCGAATGTTTCATTCTTCATGTAAATCTTTAGGATGGAAGGTTAGTATATGTCAACAATAATTCCTTCACATATCATGGTTTGTAGATCTTCATTTTTAGTGTAGATTATGGAAAATGATTTTAAATAACATTTCTAAAGCTAATTAATCATAGCGGTTGTCATGTTTTGGTGTGTGGAATGTGGTAGGGTCGGTTTTGATCATAGGGGGTCTGTATTCTGTGTTGTGGGACAAAACAAAAGACCAAAAGATTAACAATCAAGGCACTCCAACTGAGGAGGATTCTTCCAAATGTAATAATATGGTGTAATGTCCCCACTTTGGGACATCATCACAGGGCAGAGACTTATGATGACCAGAGTAGCCAGATGGATTTTATAGTGAGTACAGGGGTATTTGAGAGGCATTGTGGGGTCCAGTTGGAATTTATCATCATATTCCATCATTATGAGCCATTCCGCACAGGTTGGCTTTGGTTTCGTTCCTTTCCAACGATTTCCATGATTTTGACTATTTTGAGCTATAAGTTAATTAAGATCACTGACGAGGGCATTTTGGGCACATTACTTGGAGGAACCTCTCAGTGTAATAGCTCATTGGAATTGGGAGGAGCAACACTTCAGGATGGGATGGCTAGAAGTGACTTTCAGTGGCCAGGGAAGCCACAAGGAGAGATAAGGAGATTTTCAGAGGTAAAAAGGTTAATTAATTAATTAAAGTGATTTAATTAATTAATTAAATATTAATAAAATGAAAGTCACTTTGGAGGGACAAGTTGAGCCAAAAAGTATAAAAGGAAGGCAAGGGCCTCTACTCATCATTCATGTATGATTATCTTTTGATTTCTGGCTTCTAGCTAGTGAGCCCAACAATGGGGGTTTTGAGGGTTTTGACTTAACAAACCCTAGAGGACGATTCGGTGGTGAAAGATTCCACCTACCTTGTCCCAAGCTTGGTCTCGGAGATGCAATACGCTCTCACACCATTCTAGTTCCAGATCTACTCAGTTGCAGAGGAATTCTACATCAGTTTCATGTGCAGATAGAGAGAGGGCGCACCGGTTGAGGGTTTCCAGCAAGAGGGGCACACCATCCATTGAGGGAGGATTCATTCTAGTTGAGGAGAAGTGATTTCGGTCATTCCAGGTATTGGGTTTTCCTTGCAGGTGTCCTAGCATCATTCTTGGTGGTTTCGGAGGCATTTCAGTGGAAAGATTATTTGTATTGATAGTGGGATGATTTCCCAAGAGGAGGGCGCACCATTATTTGGAGGGTAGCTAGATCTAAGGATCTAGCAGGGATTTTGATGATTTGAGCACTTGGGTATTCATTGTCGTGCCCCGATCTATCATTCTAGTGGATTGGTGGAGCTGTTGGAGGTCTCTAGGAGAGGCCGAATTATTAGGGTTTCAATCATCCAGTGGGGCGCACCATTCAGTGGAGGAGTTCAGATCTACAGGGTTTGAGAGGGATCTTGGAGATTCGGGCACCTGGGTTGTTCTTACCATCACCCTGTTGACCGCCCATTTGACACCGGTGGTCAACTCATGTGCCATGAAGAAATGCATCGTCAGATGCCCATGTTGTCGAAGACCTTTGGTTCTACAGGGCTATGTTTGGCCCATCACTCATTTTTGTACTTGGAATTTCCGCACCCCTGCGTGGGTTAATAATGTAATAGGTCTGCATGAGTCATGTCTAGGTCAGTTACCTTAGCATCAGTTCACTGGGAGAGTTCCTTTCACCGAGGGTTTTTTATCCTCAGGTTATCATTGGGCCTTCCAGCCTTAATGATTTCCCTTGAGTTTTTCCCTCGCACTTTATATATGTCCTCCAAAGTGGTGAACGGCGTTGCAGTGGGCTTATGTTTTGGTAACTATATAGGGAATTCATTGTAAATGACCATGCAAGACATCATAGAAAATTTTGCGGAATTCCGTCGAGTCTAGGTTAGTTTTTTTTAATTAATTAATTTTTAATTAAATTTCCCTAAGTTTGGAGGTTTAATTATTTAATTAATTAATTATTTTTGAGCAAATATTGTAAAAACTGGATCCTTGGACTTTTGATAGGGGTATTTGTGCTCAAAAGAAATGGAATAGCACCTCCTACATCCTTGGACAAAGTTTCAGCTCGGTCGGACAACTTTAGCCATGGGTTAGTCCACCTAGAGTGTCAGTCAGTCTATAACAACAATTTTAATTGCTAAAGTCCAAATATGGCAAAATGTAAAAATTGTAATAATGAGTTAGATGATGTGAAATGTTGAAATGATGGTTAGAGAGAGGTCCCCTAAGCATAACCTTAGCCTCCCAACCCTTTTCGAAAAGATAAAGACTCTTGAGGCAAGGCTTACCGAAAAGTGTCGTCTTGAGGAGAATTGACTCAATGTTCCTCGACAACGACACCAAAATGTTATCGCACAGTTTGTAGTTAAGGTAAAAGACGGATGAAAGGAGGGAAAACTGGCATAACTGAGCCTATCCCACCACTATCACCTCAATCGGATAGCTCTTTCTGTCTAGGGAGGTAAGGCCCAGGGGAGACATCCCCGGTGCCCTAGGGGTTTTGAGAAGGCAAAGGTTTGAAAGGCTAAGTAATAATTTCCCCCTCACAAGTCACCACCGATCAGAAAATCCTGGCTAACCAACCAATAAATATAAGTAATAACCAAAAAAAGGTGTACCTGCCCGATACAAAGCAACAGAGAAACTATGCATATGCAAGATCACTTGCTTGGTTAGTACTTTATATAATCATGGACTTCTGATATAAAGCAATTGATAAACAATATTGATGAAGCAAGTCAACGATGTACAATAGCAATGATTATAATATATGTCACTTCACAATAAATGCTAATGGCAATCAATGTAACAATATTCAAGAAACAATGCCTTAGCTAATTATTCAATTGCTTTTAAAGATATAAATGCTGCAATGTACAAAGATAACTCAGGTAGATAATGATAGTAGCAGGGTTAGTAGTGTTAGAAAATAATGGATGTGCTCATTTTACCATTGACAATATCTTTATTGTCACCCAACCATAGGCCGAAGCCACCCTCCGAGCACCTTAACCTTGACAGAGAATCACTCCGAAAGCAAACCCTAGGCTAGATAGCTAAACAAAGGGCAGTGCACCTTTCCCCAAGGATAGCGCACCAGCAAGAGCTGATTAGATAGTCCTGTTATTGCTCAGTTTGTAGTATAGGTCAAGTAGCTTGAAGGCAAGAGTCAAACTGGCGTAACAGGAGCTTCCCCACCCACTGTCACCTCGATGGGGGGCTCTTTCTATTTAGGGTGGCTAATCCCAAGGGAGACGTCCCTAGTAATCTGGGGTATTGAAAGGAAAAGGATCAAGATATTAAGATTCAAAAGGTCAAAGTAGGTTTTCCCTCCACAGATTACTGCCAAGAAGATAGTCCACAAAATAGGCACCTGTTTATGAGACAAGGCAAGAATAAAACTAAAGAGTACAGTTGTGGTTAGTACTTCACAAATTAATGACTATCTTTATTATATATGAGCACATAAAGCAATAATTATTGACGAAGTAAATGATTGCAAAAAAAATGACTATGGTTTATAATATTACTTCTCAACAACACTGGTAATGATATAGCATTCAATGTATAAAATTAATCCTTGAATTAACACAACGCATTAAATATCATTTAAATGCTCATATGCAAAGGTTGTGCTGTGTCAAGCCTACTAGAGGTGACGTCAGCCTTATTCTAGGGTTAGTTTGATAGGCAAGAGGTGGACGTTTTGCAAATTAGCCAATGACAATAATCAACACTTCAATGTCTATTTGCTAGATGACTAGCCACAACGTTTTACATCAACCAAGAGTTCAAAAGAAGCATGACGTCATCATAGATCTAGGGTTAGTGAGACGTTAGGGTTAGTAGGGTTTCAAATTTAAGAAGTTTAGAAATGTTGTTTTAACACAAGAATCTCAACGTTGGAGTTCTAGACTAGTGCCTGTTGACCGCCTATTCAGCTAGGGGTCAACTCATGTGCCATGAAGATGCATCACCAGATGCAAATTTGATGAAGACAGTATTGGTTCTACTTGGGCATCTGATGCTCCAGCAAAATTTTTGTATACGAAATTTCCGCACCCCTGCATGGGTTGATAATGTAATAAGTCTACATGGATCATAGTTAGGTCAGGTACCTTGGGATGTTTTCATCCTACAACTCACTCACTAACTCAAATTTACAATGATTTTGTGATTCTTAATAAAATCACCTCAGCAATTAAAATTGTTGTTATTTGCCCTAACTGACTCTAAGTGGACTTTGACATAGCAAAAATAGTCCGACTGAGCTGAAACTTGGTCAGTGAGTGTAGGGAGTGCTATTCCATTCATTTTGAGCACAAATACCCCTATCTTTCTCCCAAAGACGAAGTTTTTACAATATAAGCTCAAAAATTAATTAATTAATTAAATAATTAATTAATTAAAAAAAACTGACTTAGACTCGACGGAATTCCGCAAGACTCAAGACACTGCCTAGCATGGTCATTTACAATAATCCTACAAGGTTACTCAGTGAATGTGATCATCAGAGCACCTTCCACCACTTTGGAGGCAAGTCTGGGAGGGAAAAACTCCGGAAAATTAACCCGACTAGTTAGGCCGCATTAATCCCCTGAGATTAAAAAACCCCCGATGAAAGGAACTCCCCTGATGTCAACATCCAAGGTACCTGACCTAACTATGATCCATGCAGACATTATTACATTATTGCCCTCGCAGGGGTGCGGAGATCCCGTTTACAAAAATATAAGTGCTGGTGTTTAAAAACACCCAGTAGAACCCTGCTGTCTTCGACGTAGATAATCTTCATGAAATGAGTTGACCTCTGTGCTAACCCAGCGGTCAACAAAAGTAATGTCACTTCACCAATAAATACTAGAACAGTATGGCATTCAATGCAACAAATCAATAGTTAACTCAATTAATGCCTTTAACTACCATTCAATTTCTCATAAAATGAAACGTTGTTGCGTTAAAGATGTAATAACCAAGGATGACGTCAGCAACTAGGGTTAGTAAGTTAGTTGAGCTTAGGGTTAGTGTAGTTAGAGTTTGAAATTCAAGTTTTGAGAGAGTTTGTGATCAAGTTCCACTTCAACACTGGAGGTCTTGAGATCAGTGCCTTCAAGGGTAAAATGAAGTCAATTTAAAGGAGGACGCAAGGGTTGAAGGAGGATGGCTAAGGACTGGAGGGAGGAGCTCTAAAGTGTTGCTATGGCAGGGCCTCAGAGACAAAACCCTAGGGGAGAGAGGCTCACTCCGGTGTTGCTATGGCAAGGCCTCGTGCTCTCTCCTCCTTCCTTAGATGGCAAAAACGGCTAGCATGAAAGATAAAGTCAAGACAAGAGAATCAAATGAGGGAGAGTGTTGCTACAGCAAGACTCTATCATCAAACCCTAGAAGAAAAACAGCCCTAAGTGTAGATAACCTGGGCCTGGGACGTCTTCTCCTTCTTGAGCTCAAACATGTACGGCTAGCAAAGGGGAAGAGGAGAAAGGAGTGTAGCTACGTCTAGGCTCTATTTTCCTCTTCAATGGCTGAAAAATTCTCTATCAGGGGACATGAGACAAGAACCTACTTGTGTGCTTGTCACCTAGGGCTTTAATCAGCAAATTATAAACATGTGCAAGAATATAAGACTATAACCATTCATTCAAGAAATTTTGCAGAAAAAACACTTACATATCACCATGAAATAGCATGCAAACCCTAGTTGTAACACCTTCCTTCAAGAGAAATGCCAAAATATGCCAAAAATATCTTCCTTCAACAAGTGCGCCTTCCTTAAATCAGCCAAGTACCCAAGATAGGGCGCAAATTTCAGAATTCACTAATGATTGAGTGAGTTGTGATGATAAAATGAGAGTGAAAATCTCTAATTTATACAAAACCTTGACCTAATTTTACATTTTAGGTCAGGTAAAAGGTCGACAAGGCCAAATTATCAAAATCATATTGTTTTACATTAAATTGTCAAATAAAAACTCTAAATAAGCAGAAAAGAGAGTAAAAGCCCCTTTAAGGGAGGCGCTAGCCCTTTCTAGGGCAAATGAAACATCCTAGAGCAAAACGTTAGCCCTCCAGGGGCTTCTCCAACATGCCACACGTGCCATTGCTGCCCAGTCTACCTCCAAAGACGTCCAATAGGCTGGATGACGTCATGGTCATCAAAGGTGACGTCTCAGGCCTTCCAAGGCCAACGTCGCAGTGAAAAGGGCTCATCCCCCTAGGCTAAGCTATGTCGGGGTGCCTCTGGTGGAACATCCTCTTCTTCTCTGGTGCAAAGACTCTGATCAACCTCTGTCCTGTCTTTTCCCCTTGATGGGGTCTCAGCATCCATCTGGTGGGCTCTTCAGCCCCATGGAGGTCGAAACTGATCATCTCCCCATGTGTACCGGTCCAAATGGTACCTATCCGTCAAGTATGGTCCTGCACATCAAAGGATACGCCCTCCATGGGCTCATCAGTCACAGGGATCATGGCAATGTCAATCACATTTCATCATTAATATTATTAAACACATGCATAAAATCCCTAATGCATCAATCAATAGCTCAAAGACGTTACACAAGCTTGCAATACAAGTCTGGGAAAAAGGACAAGGCTTCCTATTGGGCTAATGTCCACAGAAAAGGGCAAATTCCCAGAAAGACCTCTTCCAAGCCATGCAAGTGGGTGGTATGGTCATGGGATGACCAAGCATGTGGGTGCAATGATGGCCAAGGGTGCAAAGATGTTACCTGTGGGTGCCTTTGTAGAAGGCGAGTTGTCCTTGTCATGGATGCATTTTTTCCAAGCCCATTGTTGTCTTTATTCTTTTTATTCTTTTATTTGTTTTTTGTTCAAAAGCTAATCAGGGGACACAGCCTTGGCGTGGTGACCAGAGTGTACAGCGTTACCCACAAGTACTTTCGCAGAAATGAGAAGGTTGGCTCGTGATGAGACCCCGTTTCCCTTGGCCATGCAACCAAGAGTCACTACCCTGGTGTGGTAACCAACTGATGGCAATGTCATACTGCTAAATACCCATGAACCTAATAGGTTGGCTCGTGATGAGACCCCCTATCCTCTGATTAGGTCTTGTTTTATTAATTTTTTTTTGGGTCCCTCTTGTTTCTTGCTGAGAAGCTTTTTATTGCTTTCTCGGGGATCCCTGGGTGAAGCATCTCGAGGTTTATTCTTAGGCTTTTATCTTTTACCAACTTGCTTTTACCTTATGGGCCTTTAGCCCCTTGTTCCCACGAGGTAAGGTGCAGTCCTGAAAATAGGTCAACCCAATGCCCGGACAAGGGGAATGGGATAGATGAGCGGGAAACAAGATGTAAAAGTGGTAGTATGATGGGAGCGGACGATGGCTTTTCAAAAATCCCCCCAGTGGCAAACCAAAAACCTATAGACAGGCTTGGTAGGGCACCCTGTCAATCCCCCCAAACATGGTCAAGTGGGCAAATGTAAGATCCAAGCAGTTGTTAGAGATAAAAGGAATCAGATGCATATATTCAAAGGTTTCAATGATCAAAAGTGACACATACCATGATACCTGGACCAATCACCTCATGGAGCAAGAACCTCTTCTGATACAGGACCAAGCCGATGGTGATGGATGTTGTTGTTGCTGACAAGACAAAGACAATGGAAGAAGAAAAGGTGGGCCCTCCAAGGCCATGCTTAGGTCAATCCTGCTCTCGGTACTCCATGTCTAGGACCTGTGGGCCTCGAGACATGATCTCCTAGTTATCCCTAAAAAGTGGGGATAACACTCCCTATGGACAAACACCTAGAAAAAGTTGTCCAAATGAGCTGAAACTTGGTTCAAGGGTGTAGGGGGTCTCATTCCATTTCTTTTGGGCACAAATACCCCTAGAAAAAGCCCAAAGACCTAGTTTTTACATTTTTTATCAAAATTTAATTAAAATTACCCAACTTAGGCAATTTTAATAAATTAAAAAAAACCTATCTAGACCCGACGAAATTCCGCAAAACTTTGAGAGGTGTCTTACATGGTCATTTACAACATTCCTAAACACTAGATACTAGAGGATGAGACCATTAGAACGTCTTTCACCACTTTGGAGGAATTATTTGTGGGAGTGAAAAACTCAAGGGAAATTAATAAGGCTGGTTAGGCCAAATTAATAACCTGAGGAAAAAAAACACTTAGTGAAAGGGACTCCTCTAATGATGAAGTCCTAAGGTAACTGACCTAACTATGATCCATGCAAACCTATTACATTATTATCCCACGCAAGGGAACGGAAATTCCATTTACAAAAATACATGTTGAAGGCCAAAAATGCCTTGTAGAACCAGGAAGTCTCTGACTTGGTAGCATCTGATGATGCATATCTTCATGGTACATGGAGTTGACCCCCTAATATCTTGAGTATTTTAATTAAGGGATTTGGGCATTATTAGAAAAGTTTTGAGACCGTGAAGTGGGGATTAAAGTTGGGGTCCCCACTCTTTGTGTGCAAAGTGAATGTGGCCTCTTTGTGTGTTATTCGCCAATCTTATAGACTTACCAATCGGGTGTGCCGCAAGTCCAATGAGGCGAGTTACCCCTTGACTTGACACACTCCACCCAGGGTAGAGGTCTTAGATGAATAATGCCACTTAAAGATTGTCCTAGTTATACTAGCATGCACTGTTCAAATCGTTTCTGGGTCACTGAAGCACTTGAACGTGACAGTGGACTTGCATACGAGATTTGAACAATTGGGGTTTATTCCAATAACTTTGCAAAAAAGGAAACTAGTAATAAGCAAACCTAGAACTTGTAGTTGATTTTAAAACTTTGATTTAATGAGATGAGTTAATTTTAGCTTGTTTATGCATGAAGAACTAAATAAAACCAATGAAACGGGACACAACCCCGAAAAGCAGAAAAAAAACAAAAGACACAAGTTTCCCCCCAGGGGCAGGGGAAAGAACTAAAGACGAGCTTTGTGGCTCGCTAACTTTATTACAAAATTAAACTACTTTCTTTTTATAGACACTTGATCTTTACACTGAGAGATCAAGTGTTTACAAAGCCTTTTTCTAAGAAAGAAACTGAAATACAAAGCTCCCGGGAGCACCGGGAGGGTCTTGGAAGAGGCTAAGCTTCAAAATTTCAGCAGAACCTCGTTTTGTACCTGTTATATCTTGCGATAAAACAGCAAACAATCAAATGCAAAAGATGACCAAAAACACTTTTAAAGTGTCATTGGTCAACCCAAAAAAATTGTGAAAAATGCTAAGTTGAATTATGCTAAAACAGGAAAAAATAACTGAGTGAGTTAGATAGCTAACCTCCTTAGGATCTTTTGGGCTGATATGAAATCAGCAAAGAAAGCAACTAAAATTTGCAGATTTATGCTTTAAAGTTATGTAAATATTTGCCTACCACTAGCCTCAAAAATACTAGGAAATTAAAGGCTAACTAAAGACAAAATTGGGCTAGAACTTGGCAAAGAGATGAAATTCTTTTTATAAACTTCAGATCTAGCTTTTAGAGATGCATGCAACTGATATAGAACAGATTTATCTTTTTAAGATTAGTTGAGTCCTTGCATGCAACAGAAAACCAAAGAGAACGATAACTTTTTTTATAAATATTTGAGAGAGAAGGGGAAAGAGATAATTTGAAACAAGGAACTTGGGCGATGGAGTCCAACTGATGTGTCGAAGAGGGGAATCCTTCCACTGGATGCAATTGAAGGTGCTGGAAGTTCAAGCAAGAACCTTCCACTCCTCCAAAGTAGAGACCCTGCAAACTTAAGATACCCTTGCAAACAAACCGTTAAAATATCCTACACATAAACCTTGAAAGCATGCAATTAAAACAATAACAACATGGATTCATAGATTGAAATGTGATAAAATAAGAATTAGCAAGACAAACTAGTTTACTAACACCTTATCAAATGAACAAGTAATAGTTGCAAGCAAGATAAGTTTACCATACTCAAAGCATCATGAAGGGAGAAGATCCTTAACACATTTGCACAAGACAACACATAGAGCTCCAAAGTCTTTTATTCCTTATTCAAATAGCAATGATACAATACAATACTTCTTCCCACGAATTCTAACCAGTGAGGAAGGAGGGGTCGCCTCTCTTAGAAGATGCGCTAGGGTTAGGGTTAGGGTTTAGGAGATGCATGGATGATGAAGGAGTGGCGCACTAGTGAATGGGTAGATGCACTAGCGATAAGTGTAGTGTGTGTGGAGTGGTGGAAGGTAAAGGGAAGTGATGTGAAGTGGAACGCGAGTGATGTGAGCTGACAGTGGGGAAATGCGCACATGCTCTAGGAATGCGCCAACCAGGATGTGGGGTCGAGTTCCCACATTGGGATCTCCTCTTAAGTCCATGTCGTCTCAATCAAGTCGACCCTACCTCAGTTGAACTCGCCCAAGCTTCCAGTCAACTGGGGACATGAGAAAAACATGTTCCAAACATGTTCCTCAGTGCTCCTAAAATCTAGGAAACTAATTTAATTACCCATTTTCCATATTTTTCGAGTAATTTTTATTTTTTAGTGATAATAATCATTTTTTTGCCTCGAAAGATGGGAAATAGGGATTTACATAATACTCTGGACTGGAAAACCACTGTAAATATGGCATCTGACAATGTTTGATGCCATATTTTTACAATTTATTGTCTTAAAATTAATAAATTTCATTTTTGCGGGAATTTAATTAATTCACTGAAAACTTAAAAAAACCCTATCAAACCTAGCCGCAATTTCCTAATGACTCACTCTATATGTCCTAGTATGAGCTCATATACATTTGGACACTAGACATTGGATTTTCCATGCCAAGACCTGATCGCCGGTACATACTTCGACTCGTGAGCTAGTATTCTGAGTGAAAAAACTTAGAAATTATTTAATCTCTCACTAAGGCAAGCAGAAAAAATAATTAACAAGTATAAAAAAAACACTCCAAAGTATGTTCTCACTCCTAGGTCTTAGGTGGCCAATAGTTTTTATCTCATAGTTAAGACATTTATTACAATGGTGGAAATGTGGAAAAAGGGGTCTTTTCATAAGACCAACTGAACTCTGAACTCTGCATATATGAGCATTGATTGTTCATTCTTTGGCTTCTCTTCAAGAAATCCATCTTGTGCAAACTGGTGGATAACAGGTAACAAGTACCCACCTCTCCTCTTTCTATTTCCTTATTGTAAGCAAGCCCAAGGGAGTCCCAAGGGCTTGCACTTCTAAATCATTGTAAATTTTCTGCATTTTATTTTTAAGTTTTGCCTACACCTTGAAGAGAGTTTGGCAAAGCCAACCATCCAAAAACGTAAGGCTAGGATCTTAGATTTATTTTTCAGCATTGTTATTTCATTGTTTGCCCCACTTGTCATTAGGACAAGGTTGTAGCGCACATTTTTTGCTACTAAGGTTTAATCGCTCTTAAAAGAAGACTATAACACCACTTTGTACATAACTCATACAGATGTTATATATCCACATGCATTTAAACAAATAAACACATTTAAGCTCAGAGTAAGACATTATTTACTGCAATAATTAACAATCAATAACATTTCATATTAATTCATATACACAGCGGAAATCATGATACATAAGCAGCACAGTCATGCAAAACATGATTAAAGCATAATCAGATACTTATCTTCTAACAATGGTAGATTCCACCAACCAAGTGCAGGCCTTCCATGAACCTCCCAGCCTTAGACCACACTGCTCATCAGCTTAGCAGTGGGTCACCCCCGAGCTGGGACTAAGCTCCACCCCAAGACAAGGAATCCTAGGCTAGGCTGAGGTTACAGGGAAAACAACACACAACCACGAGGAAGGGATTCTCTCCCAGGAACCTCCCACGCTCACTGCCCACAAACCCTCATTCCCCACATGCTTGTTCCACCCCAGGAGTATACACCTTCTCTGTCACCTGGACAGTCCTTCGGCTGCTAATCTCCCTTGCCTTGGGTTACAGGAACAGGCCGGACCGGAAGTCTCCGGACTCTATGGCAACTACAAGGTTCCTTCCAGGAGTTCTCTCCTTCCTTCGCGCACTCTCTCACCTGGAGGGAGTCGCTCACAGGTCCAACAACCTATTCTTCCAACTTCCACCACCTCTCTCACCTAGAGAGAGTGTTGTACAAACTGGCCAACAAGCCACACAGGATCAAACACTACACGTCCACCACAATCCACAGGAATCCAGACACGAACACCCCAGGGCAGCTCCAGACAGGTGCAACAGCATAACCAGGCTTAGCAAGGACGGGCACTTTCGTTTTCTCAATTTGGCAACACGGAATAGACTCACACTCTGGATTCTCAAGGATGCGTGACAAGTCGTCCACGTAGGGGTCGATTCAGACTCCCCGGTTTAGAACAGAGAAGGGGTGTACCAACTTTCCAGAACAAACACAGACTCTTTTTCAAAATCTACGCAGTGTTCTCGTTCAGGGAATATACACACCGGTTTTCTCAAAGCCAGACACAGACTTTTCGAATCACAGGGACGCACGAAGGTTCTCTGCAGGTGTCGGGTTGGTAGTACTATCCAAGGCTCCGTACACGTTCAAACAATCGGGTAGAATGGAGGAGGAACCCTTCTCACGGCTCACCCTGGCCGTTTTATTCGCATGCGTCAAGGTTGACACTTGTCACCCATGAAACTGCATGCGTTCCACCAGCACACATCTCCCTTGTACGTCCTCCCCTTGCCAGAAACTTAGGATAAAATATAAAATGCACATGTCTTTTGGGATAATATTAAAATATTATTCCCAGGCTTAGCCCCTAGGCTCAACACTTAGCCCCTTTCCCCCTTCCAGCCCCTAATTCCTTGCCCACTCTGTGGATGCTCAGTCCCCCTTCACTCATTCATCGTGGTCGGTTTGCACCTGGCGATGTTTACAATTTTATTAAATGTTCTGCATACATACAAGTACAAAATCAGGCCCTTGGCCTCCAACCCTTAGGCTCTCTGGCCTAACAATCACATAAGCCACCAGCTTATAAAAACTTGGCTCACCAACCTATAAAACATAATTACAATTTCTTTCAGAACATGGTTTGCAACGGGGCTCAGCCTTGGGGACACTACAATCCCCCTCCCTTATTTTTGCACTGTCCTCAGTGCAACTTTACACAGCATCTGCAAGCTTTTCAAAAAATTTCAAAAAGATGTGGGTACTCTGCCCGCATAACATCTGCATGCTCCCATGTCGCATCCTCAGGACCGTACCAGGTCCACTGGACCTTTACAAGCTCTATGGCTCAATTCCGGAGCTATTTTCTTTTCCTGTCCAATATGCGCACAGGATGCACTTGCAGGACACCTTCTGGTTCCACCTGAATCACATCCCAATCGATAACATGATTAGCATCAGGTACATATTTCTTAAGCAGTGAAACATGAAACACATTATGCACAGTCATAGATGCAGGTAGTGCAAGCATGTATGCAACTGGCCCAATCATTTCCAGGATCTCAAATGGCCCACAAAATCTTGTTGCCAATTTGGCGCAACTTCCCAACCTCAAGGAACTTCTGTTAGTTTTCACTTTCAGGAAAACATGGTCACCCACTTTGAATTCTCTATGGTTTCTATTACTATCAGCGTAACTTTTCTGCCTATCCTGGGCAACTTTCAGATTTCGTTTAATTTTTATCATTTGATCTTCCATCTCTTTGAGCAGCTCAGGCCCAACTACTGCTATGTCAGCTGGATTATCCCAGCTCACTGGAGTGTTGCACTTTCTTCCATAAAGTGCTTCGAATGGGCTTATCTTCAATGATGCATGGTACCCATTATTATAGGCAAATTCTACCAAATGCAAGTAGTCTTCCCACCTTGATGGTTTATCCATCACATACATTCTTAGTATGTCTTATATTACCCTGTTCACCCTCTCTGTCTGACCATCAGACTCGGGATGATACATTGTACTAAAGTTCAGATTCGTTCTGAATCCTTTGAACAGTCCTTTCCAGAAATTCGAAGTGAATTTCGGGTCCCTATCAGACACAGTTGTCTTAGGAATTCCATGCAAGCGTGCAACTTCTTTTAAAAAGATATCAGCAACATCAGCTGCCCTGTGGGTGGTTTTCAGTGGAATAAAATGGGCAGCTTTAGTAAGCTTGTCCACCACCACCATGATTGAATCATGTTGCTTGCTTGTTCTGGGCAATCCTGTGATAAAATCCATTGTTACTATGTCCCATTTCCATTCAGGAATAGGTAAAGGCTGCAGCAACCCTGTTGGGTGCCTATGCTCAGCCTTAACCTTCTGGCACTCCATACATCTGGCGATGTATTCAGCGATTTCTTTCTTCAAACCCGGCCAAAAATAATGGCTTTTGACTGCTGCCACAGTCTTCTGATATCCAGGATGTCCAGCATAAGCCACGTTATGCACCTCCTTTAGAATTGCCAGCTTCAATTCTCGGACATTGGGTACGTACACTCTGTTTTTATACAGAAGTAAGCCATCAGTTCCCAAGGTGTAACTTTCCTTGGTTTGTGGTCTCTCACACTGTTGTAGCTTTGCTACTAGACCTCTGTACTGCAAATCAGCATTGGCAGCTTCCAAAATTCTGTCTTTAATCTCAGTTCTGTACATGCTAATGGTTGTAGCATGTAATTTGTGCACTTTTCTGCTGAGTGCATCAGCCACCTTATTTTCTTTCCCTTTGATATGCTTGATATCAAAGTCATATTCACACAGGAACTCCAGCCATCTGATTTGCCTGGCATTTAAAGTCGGCTGATCAAATAAATACTTCAGACCATTATGGTTTGTTCTCAACTCGAATCTCTTGCCCATGAGGTAATGTCTCCATTTCCTCAAGGCGTGGACGATTGCTGCCAGCTCTAAATCGTGAGTGGCATAATTCCTCTCATGCTCCTTCAACTTTCGGGACTCATAACAAACTACAAATCCCTCTTGGCTGAGAACTCCTCCCAACCCTTCCTTACACGCATCTGTGCACACTACGTAATCCTTATTTGGATCTGCAATCTTCAGGATTGGAGCACTGGTTAACAGCTGCTTCAATCGTTGGAAGCTGCTCTCACATTCTTCAGTCCACTGGAACTTCTTCTCCTTTCTTTGCAAGGAAGTGATAGAATGAGCTATCCTTGAGAATCCGGCTATAAACCTCCTATAGTAGCCTGCCAGACCCACAAAAGATCTAACTTCTGCCACATTCCTTGGCACTGGTGATCTGAAAATAGAAGGCTGACTTGTTATGCTATGCAAGCACCCTCTACTTCATTAAAAATAAACTTTACAAGACCTTGCTTCATGTGTTAAAATATGCAAGATGAATTATGTGTCAAGTTTATGCATCTTCTTTTAAATGTTCATGTGTGATGATATGTTCTTTTAAATGGTTAAATATGTACTTTAAATAAATACACAGCAACATAACTTGCAGCAAATAAACCATCAAACTCAGNNNNATGATAAAGGAGTTCACCCCCCTCCGGGCTACATCTCCTTGAGCCTCCATTAATGGACTTGGCTCTCTAGGATTAATTTGTCAAAGTTCTTTTACAAGATGCTACTCAACTCCAATGGAAAAACAGACTGTACCATTGGGATCAGAACACATAAAAACCCCAAAAATGAGTAATAAAACTCTGAAAACAGATCATGGCTCATCCGGACATGACCTCTTCTACATGTGGCCATAAGCTTCACTAAGCTTCTCTTTGGCAAAAAACACCTGTAAAAGTCCTCAAAAGCCTCTGAAACCTGTCCCAATGTGTTCAGAGCATAACAATTAGCCAAAAATGACTATTTAGTCACAGAAAACAAACTTGGACTCACCAAAACATGACCTCAATCAATGAGGGCTTTAAGCTCCCTAGAGCTTCCTGAAACTTCAATGGCTAAAAACCTGCAAAAGAAGTCTTCAAATGGCCTTGATAACAGTGCCAATGGATTCAAGACGTCCAAAAACCCCTAGCTGGGCTTTTACGGCACCTCATTCGGCCAAAAAATGAAGAAGATAGGCCTCCTGCCATTCTCTTCCTTCAAGCTTGCTGGCTCTGGTTCGCCAAAACGCACCTCTGTGTGCTTGAACCTAGAACATGCTCCAAAACGCGTGTTTAAACCCAGCACCGCGCATAACCGAAAAATGATCCAAACTGTAGGACGGTTAGGGCGCCTCCAGCCCCTAACCGCCAAGCTCTTGGGCACATGAGGGTCACCATATGACCTCAAGCTAATGCAAAAAGGGCTCTATTCCCAAACGAATAGAACAAAGACAAATGGCGGGAAAACCGTTGGAAACCAAAACTTAATCCCCCACGCGCTTCGTGTGGTCAGATGGCATAGTACATAAGACCGCGCGCAATAAACAAAGGGCGGTTTGCAATACGTGCTCCGTATACAATGTGGTGGTCACATATATAAAAGCATGCGATCGGGGGCTGGGGCTAAACCCCAGCCTGGTCGCGCCCCATATCATAATTCAATGCATTTCAAATACAATTAAACCCGTATGGTAAATAAGGAACACCGTGTGGGCTAGTGGTAGCCCACACTCTACCAAAGCGCATAGCCATAGGGGAGGTCCGGGGTTCGACCCCCACGGACTCCATAAAATTTTGATTAACAAACCCATAGCCAATACCGGGGTGCCATGTGGCAGCCCATGACTGGGCCATGTGGCACCATACCATTCGCCAATTAAACGCCACGTGTCAACAGTCTACTCGTCCACGTGTCCTGCCAACAATGCCTGCCACGTCAACTTCCACGTGCGAGTCGTACCTTGCCACATCATCATATACGGACCTGCCACATCAACATCCGTATGGACTGCACAGTCAGCGTCCTCTTTTTTACCTGTTTGACGATTCGGACAGATTGTGATATCTCTCGCTCCCGACGTCCGTTTGAACCCAAACGAGTTGCGTTGGGTTCGTGTCAACGAGGGCTACGCTCTCGTTCGTTTTGAGGCAATTCCGAGAACGTTGATTTTTGAGCTAAATTTTGACCCCTGGTCCAGATTTTGATCAGCTGACCATTCTCGAATGGCCTCTACCTTTTTAGGATCCACAGCGATCCCTTCTTCATATATAATGTGTCCCAAGTAATGGATCTGCCTTTGACAAAAAAAGCACTTGCTCAGTTTTGCGTACAGCTGGTGTTCTCTCAACACTTGTAGCACCATTCTCAGGTGTTGCTCATGTTCTTCCTCTGTCTTGGAATACACCAAGATATCGTCCAGGAAGAATATGACAAACTTGTCCAAATATTTTCTGAACACTCCATTCATTAAGCACATGAAAACAGCAGGCGCGTTGGACAGCCCAAACGGCACCACCGTGAACTCATAATGACCGTACCTTGTTCTAAAGATGGTCTTGTTGATGTCCTCATCCTTTATTCTCACTTGGTGGTATCCAGATCTGAGGTCTATTTTTGAAAATATTTTCGCATCCTTCAACTGATAAAAAAGATCATCAATCCTTGGCAGAGGATACTTGTTCTTGACAGTGACCTTATTCAACTATCGAAAATCAATGCACAGTCTCAGCATCCCATCTTTCTTCTTCACGAATAGGACCGGGGCTCCCCAAGGTGACACACTGGGGCGAATGTAACCTTTCTTTAGTAGCTCTTCGAGCTGCAATTGCAACTCTTTCAGCTCTGGCGTACTCATTCTATAAGCAGCCTTTGAAACTGGAGCTGCTCCAGGCATCAAGTTTATAGAAAAATCGATGTCCCTCTTCGGAGGTAGTCCAGGTAGCTCCTGAAATACGTCCTTGAACTCTTTGAGTACCTCATGGTCTTCCAGATTCGAGACTACATCTCGAAATGCTTCTTCCTCATGGGCTGCAATTAATTGACAGCCCTTCTGGTAACACTTCTTCAGCTGCATGGCTGAAATTTCTCTAACAGTCACGGCTCTAGGAATTCCTTGGACTATTACCTGATTTCCCTCTTCATTCAGACACGTAAACCTCTTGTTGCGGCAGTCCAAAAGGGCATGGTGCTGGTCCAACCAGTCCATCCCAATTAAGCAATCATAAGAGCCTAAAGGCAGAATATTCAATTCAACCTTAGTGCTCGTTCCTTTCATGTCCACTGAACAGAACTTAACCAATTCAGTGACCTTCCTCTTGGTCCCTATGGCCAACTGCACTAACCAAGACTTCTCATGTTTGCTTCTCGTTAGATGCAAACTTTCCACCACTCTAGGATCTATATAACTATGGCTAGCCCCTGAATCAATTAAAATAACAAATGGTCGGTTGTTGATCGTACCTTCCACTTCAATCATCTGCGATTGAAATTCTGCTTGCTTGTTGTCCAGGGCTGCGTAGATCCTCGGCATTTTGCTGCCCATATCCTCCACTGTTTTAGCTTGCTGAACAGTATGGACAGTTCTTGCTTTGTCTTTTCTGTGGGGGCAGTCTCTGTACCTATGATTCCATTTACAGCCATGTTATCCCCGATATCTAGGGATAACTAGGAGATCATGTCTCGAGGCCCACAT
>CBVK0100854911.1:0-18763 GCA_900067695.1 Picea abies
ATTAACCCCAAAGGAAATTGTGAATTGAACTATACTTGGGGGCTAGGCATATCCTCTAATAACCAAGATGAAACATTGGCTATTTATCGAGGATTGTTCATTTTATAGTTAATGTAGATCAATAATGTTATGACAAATTAGAAACTCATCTATTATTATCGTAAAGTTCAAAGCCCCTCAATCTCGTATCACTCTACTCCTTCCATATTGATTCTCAAAATTCAATGTGTCATAAATTCTTTCACTTTCAAGGAGTTTTACCATGTTCTTTGGTATCAAAAAAACTAGGTGGATAGAGTGGCAAATAAAGGAACCTTGCTAGGATGTGGTTTATTTCAAAAAATGGGGGAACTCCCACTTTGGCCTATCTACCTTGAATCCATGATTTTGAACTTAGGAAATAACATGCATCTCACTTGTATGCACAAGTGGCAAAGCTCTTTAAGTTGTTGGAATGGGAGTTAACTTGAGATCCTTCCATTGTACCCCATCCATAATACTTCGAGCACAATAGCAGGACAACATTTATCCCCGAAAAGATGGAGGCATTAAGTGCAAGTGGGAGACGGTTAAGTAATAGTTTTAGTGTATGTTGGATTTATCATTCTCAAATAGCCTACTTTGGTCTCAACCTATGTCTTTCCTTAATCTAATGTTAGTGAGGTTTTTTGTCTATTATGGCTTCCAACATTCAAGTTATTAATATTGGGGTTGGCTTCTTCTTCAAATTCCCTATGTATGGAAAGTGCTTGATATTTATACGGGTCTAGTTAGTTTATTAATGTGGAGAATGGATATGAAAAGACACTAGAGTAGGTGCATCTCTTCCGTAATAAGAGATCTTCGAAGGACTCATAAATGAATAGTTTGCCAAATGGTTGATTTTCAAGCTGCCCTGGAACACTCTAATAGAAGGTTGACCTCTTAGTTATAGTCTCAAGAACTAAAAAATGTAGAGTTGCTAGCTAAAATGGAAAACCAAGAAAAGAAAATCCAAAAGTTAATTGCATACAACAATATCCAATATCAGTTGATTTTGGGATTTGCAAGGAATTATAAATCAATGGCATCCTTTTCGAACACTTCAATTGCATTAGCAAGAACGTCGATTAAGGATGAGGAAACTGTCTAGTAGGCATTAGAGAAAATATCTAGCGATAAACATAAATTTAAATGTTAAGAAGGAAGTCCTTTAAATTCCTAGGGTTTTATGCAATGTAAATGTGTTTTGTTGTTACTAGACCAATTCATAGTAGTAAGATTTAAAATTTTGTATAGAACACTACAAGTATAATAAGTACTTACGTGGGAGTAGGGGTCATGGTGGGATCGACTGTAGTTTGAGATTGAGAGGTTCCATTAGTTTTTATAGTTGGTTCGTTGGTCCGTCTCTTGGTGTCTTAGGGAGTAGTTCATCCCTGACAACAATAAACCTAGAAATCCCATCACTCCCTACCCACTATGGGGGAGCACCACCTTGCATCAATATTTGTTGGCTAGGAGATGTTGAAAACAACCCTACCTAATTGCCTTTGCATGCTTTAGGTGCTTCTGTAATAACATGCAAGGAGGTGGTTAGGCAGTGAGAATATGGTTAGGTAGTGATGAGATGGCTAGGTAGTGATACAGAGCCTCAAAGGCTCGACTGCATCATTGATCAGAGCTGCCTTGACTACATCATTGATCAGAGCCTCCATTGCATCATTGATCAAGGAATTTACATAATGGTATAACATTGGATTAAATACTAAGGTGATGTTTCCAACAACTTTGTCGCCACTCTCAGAATAAGACTTCAAATGTTCACAACAAAGTCACAAGACAGTTGATGATGATAGACGTTCCACAAAGGGAGAATGTGGATGTCTTGAAGTTGTCAACAAGGAGAGGGTAGGAGATCGTGGCGATTTATGTGTGAAATCCTCTGTGTATGATGGAGACTTGAGCTAAATCACAATGCAGTGGTTGTAGTAGTCCATAAGCATATCAACAACAATCCATAAGCATATCAGTAGGAGGATGATAGAACATTAATTTTACCAACCTCAAAGATATCAATGGAACATAATATTAAGTGTCAAATTAATTTAAATTATTAAAATGCGTGAAAACTCCAATAATGCTTCAAACTCATCAATCAATAAAATATTAAAAAATAAAACATTTTGTTTTTTATGTGTAACATTAAGTTTCTTACCTAACTTTTAAGGCAAAGAAACTAATATAACTCTCAAAGCCAAACAAACACTATATACTCCCAAAAACAATATAACAAATATATAATTTTTGATATATTAGAGTTTCTAAACCCTAGAATTCCTATACACATTCAAAATATAACATCAATTAGTAAATAAAATTACAAATTTAATTATTAAAATTCTTATAGACATTCAAAATGTAACATCAATTAGTAAATAAAATTACAAATTTTGCTTCTATAAAGTATTTTAACTATGAAAATTATTAAAAAACTTTACTAGACAATTTTTCACATATCAATTGTAGATGATGTGGCCTTGCATTAAATTTTCTTTTATCCAATGTAATGTAGACATTATATTTTGAATTGGAAAAAATGAAAGTACTTTGGTTACCTCATCAAACCTGTCACATTGAAGCAGAACTCAAACGCCTCTTTCAATTATATGGTCAGTCACATTAAATGTCAGGTTTGCATGTTTTGATGTACCCATACATTATTTGATGCCCAAGTGGCATTTTCGTAGAGAACAAAAGAGTTAAAGTCATCCATCCAACACATTGTTCAAATGAATTCCACGTCCACATCCTCATGGGCCTCCAAATCTCACACCATGTGACCTCAATTTTCTTGGACAACTTGCTAACCCCATGTACAAACAAAGGGTCAAGTCACACGGACAGGCGTGGATCCCATAGGTCAAGGTTATATTAGGCCAAGGTTTGACTACCACTCCCCCTCTCACTTAAACAAGACAAGGCTCCAAAAATTTCTTATATAAATTAAGATAAATATGTAGAAAACTAAATTTAAATTATTTATAATATATTACATAAATTTAAGTTTTTCAATTATTTAACATAGAGTTACACTTTAACCGATTCATATTTTTGAAATTTTATAATCTAAAATATTTTAATATTTTAAAATAATTAAATTTAAATTTATATAATAATTTTTGAAATTTTATAATTTAAAATATTTTAAAATAATTAAATTTTAATTATTTATAATATATTATATAAATTTAAGTTTTTCATTTTTTTAAGATGGAATTACACTTTAACTTATTCATATTTTTAAAATTTTATAATTTAAAATAGTGAAAATCTTTAAACATAGGTGAAAGTTAAATGGGTGAAAATCTTTAAAGATAAAGTTTTAATGTTAAAGTTTTCATTAATTAAAAGAATTTATAATATGAGATACAAAAATTGCATTAAAAAAGTTGAATGTTTAATTAGTTTTACAATTTCATTTCTTCATAAAAACATTTCTTATCAATAATCATAAGAGTTAAAATCTAATTTCCCTCTCTAACATATTAAATATATTACAATTCCTCAAGACTTATTATAAATATGAAACCTTTTATTTTATTAATGAATACAAATCTTTAACCAAAAAATTGGAACAAAACATTTGACAAGATATCCACTTTTATTAATTTTGTGAGAAAATATGGTATTTTTGTGATTTCATTGGTTTTGTAGGACAATAGTTGTCATGACACATGATACATTGCTTGGAGAATCAAACACAAACTTTTCCTAATTGATATGGATCTTAAACTAAAACGTGTTTGGCAATGTATCCATTTTCATTAGTGTTTTTGCACAATATGTTGTTGTCACAACACATGGATACACCACTTGGAGAATCGAACATGAAGCCTTTTACTAATGGACTTGGCTCCTTAACCAGAACACTAACCATGGCATTTGACAAAGCATCCAAGTTTATGGGTTTTATAGGACATTATGGTGTTGTCACGACACATGTATATATGTTGCTTGGATAATTGAATACAAAGCCTTTTACTAATGATTACAAATCCTTAACCAAAACATCAAACTAAGGTGTTTGACAAAACACTCACTTTCATTGGTTTTGTAGGACGTGTTGTCAAGGCACATAAATACACCTAAGGCACATAAATACACCAATTGAAGAATTGAATATCAATCATTTTACTAATGGATATACACCAATTGAAGAATTGAATATCAATCATTTTACTAATGGATATACACCAATTGAAGAATTGAATATCAATCATTTTACTAATGGATATATATCTTTAACGAAACATTGAACCAATGCATTCAACGAGGAATCTACTTTCATTATTCAACACACACACATTTTTTCAATTAGTTTCATTTTATCTCAATACAACAAATTCGTTAGTATTACAATCCCTTGGAAAATAAAACACACATCTTTCTTTACTAATTCCTTTTTATCTTGATGCGACAAGCTCACTCTTCCCCAATATGGAAATATTATACTTACTAGATCCAATGTTCAACATTCAAATTAAATGAATATAAGCCATCAATCACTATATCTACTCTACACTTGATCCTAACTATAAATACAAACATAAGTACAAGCACAAACATCTCACAAAGAGTAAAATGTTCAACATTCAAAATAAACTTCTATAAACTATCAATAAGGATATATACTCTGCACTTGAAGCTATAAACTATCAATAAGGATATCTACTCT
Source organism: Picea abies (assembly GCA_900067695.1). Classification (NCBI taxonomy): domain Eukaryota; kingdom Viridiplantae; phylum Streptophyta; class Pinopsida; order Pinales; family Pinaceae; genus Picea; species Picea abies. The sequence continues at coordinate 4,718 of CBVK0100854911.1, forward strand.
GCACTTGATCCCCTAACTATAAATACAAACATAAGTACACGGCATAAACAACTCACAAATAATAAATATATCACTATAAAAAATTGAACTCTGATAAAGATATTAACAACATCTTGTTTTTACCTCTCAAATAAACTTATGATAAAAAAATAATATCACAATATTAACAACACCTTGTTTTTCCCTACCAAGTAAACTCACAATATTAACAACACCTTGTTTTTACCTACCAAGTAAAAACATATTATTAAAAAAACAATATCACAATATTAACATCATCTTGTTTTCACCTACTAAGTAAAAACATATTAATAAAAAACAAATATTTTACATTTGAATGTAAATATAAATATTTGACTATGACATTAGACAAAATACCCACTATTATTAATTTTATAGTACAATATGACCTTTTTCCTAATAGGAACACGAAGTAAAATGCAAGGAACAAAGAGTCTCTGCATTAGGTCTTACGAAAGTTCTTTTTGTCCATTTTATCCATTTACATGTTTTGTGACTACAACTTTAATGGGACTGAGGGAATAAATTTCTATATATATTGTATATATACTATTGCAATGAGCTTTCCCTTGCACCAGCTTACCTCACGTGTGATTTTTTACCATTTACTTTACGAGGATATGAACCAATTGTCCTACGTATGCGAATTAATAGGCTTTTCTAGTCGCTGGGATTCGCTTTATGTGGAGGATTGTTATCGCCTACGAAGATCTAAACTTTGTAAACCACCAATACAGACTAAACTTACAACACAAAGGGAGTGGATTTGAGCCAATCACAAGAACAATGATTAGAAAATCAACACACCCATTTCTCTTACATGGGAAAGATACCCTAAAATTATCCTGAAATCCCCCACCCCACAGGGTTTATCCACTGTTTTTACCCCTATTTATAGGCGTTATATGCAAGGAGATGATGACACATCATAGTACAGTATTTCAGTAGAGTAAAATAAAGTACCAGCAGGAGTTACTAGCCCAAATGAAAAATACTAGTACCAGCAGAAGAAGAAGAAGGGGAGAGAATGAGATGCAGATGCAGTTTGCAGCACTCCATTTCATCAACAACAAGAAGCCTTTGGTTGAGTATCCAGCCCCAAAATCCATGGATTCATCCACAACAACCAAGTTGGTTCCACTGCAGAGAGCCGTCATGATGATTGTAGCAGTGGCATTCATTGCATGCCCAAAAGAAGTACAAGGCCAGGATGGATCCGAAGTGGATTCATACAGATCTGTATCGGATCGAGGCCTATCCAGTGATGCAGCAGTGCTGATGGCCTTCAAAGACTATGTAGAAAGTGACCCAGATAATAGACTCCAGGACTGGTTAATTAGGAGCCAAAATCCATGCACCTGGAATGGAGTTGCGTGTACTGACTACAGAGTTTCCCAGGTCGATCTCAGCAATTTTGGTCTGGAATGTAATTTTTCCTCCGTGTTTTCGCTCTTCGGGCTCGAGAAGATTAAGACTCTGCTGCTGAAGTCCAATGCTTTCCATGGGAATATGTCTTACAGTAGTATCAGCGGCATAAACTGCAGCAATGTGCTCGAAACTGTGGACTTGTCCAACAATAAGCTGCAGGGTCCCCTATCTGGTGATCTTGTGGGTCTCTGTAAAAACATAGGGCTGTTAAATCTCTCCAGAAATGAGCTTACAGACCCCACTGAAATAGGCTCATTTGGTCTGGGCTCTCTGACGCAGCTTGATGTTTCATACAATAGCCTCACTGGGGATTCAGTACTGTCTTCTCTGTTTCGTAACTGCAAGGGACTGCAGACTCTGAATCTTGCACATAACAAAATAAGTTGGTTCGCAGCAGATGGATTGCAGGGATGCAGTGGATTGCAGTATCTGGATATCTCCTTCAACAACATGTCAGGGAACCTCTCTGGTTTAGGGGATTGCCAGAGCCTGACAGCGCTGGATCTCTCCTCCAACTTCTTAACAGGTGAGGTCCATCCATCTCTTGGTAACTGTAAGAAGCTCAGAAGTTTGAATTTGTCTGTTAATCAGTTGGTTGGAAACATACCCTCTTCATTAGGGGTTGGTTTGAATAGCATTGAGAGCCTCCTGATCTCTAATAACAAACTTGATGGGATTATACCACCAGAGCTTGGTAATACCTGCAAAACCCTCGAAGACCTGGATTTGTCATACAATAAAATTTCTGGTACAATACCATCTTCTTTTTCTGCTTGTTCGTCTTTGCTTACCATGAATGTCAGCAATAACGGACTTTCCGGTACCTTTCCCGGAGATGTGATTTCTACCATGGTGTCTTTGAAAAACTTGGTGCTTTCATATAACAATATCAGTGGAGCTCTGCCTGTTTCGATTGCAAAATTCCCAAATTTGGAAGTTTTAGACCTTAGTTCCAATCATCTCAATGGAACAATCCCAAGTTCTTTTTGTAAATCGCTCTCTCCGCCTTCTCTGCAGAGGCTCTATCTGCAAGACAACATGTTAACGGGTTCAGTCCCTGTAGAACTTGCAGACTGCATCAAGATGAGGTCCCTTGATTTGAGTTTCAACTATCTTTCGGGGACTATTCCAGCATCGCTTGGGTCTCTTCAGTATCTTCAGGATTTGGTTATGTGGTTGAACAAGCTTGAGGGGGTAATTCCAGATGAGCTTTCAAATAGCCAGAGCCTAGAGAATCTGATCCTTGACAATAATTTCATCACAGGTAATATCCCCACTAGTCTAAAAAATTGCACCAATCTTGTATGGCTTTCTCTTTCAAACAATAAGTTGACAGGTACTATCCCATCCTGGATTGGTAAGCTTGAGAGGCTTGCAATATTACAGCTGGGAAAAAATTCTTTATCTGGCACCATTCCTCCACAGCTTGGGGACTGTAAAAGCTTGGTATGGATAGATTTGAACAGCAATAAGCTGGATGGCAGTATTCCTGGTGAGCTGTCAAAGCTCTCTGGAAAAATTTGGGCCGGAAGCGTGTCAGGTAAGATGTATGCATTTGTGAGGAATGAAGGGGGAACTGCTTGTAGAGGGGCTGGGGGTCTTGTAGAATTCGCAGGGATTCGTCCTGAACAGATTTCTAGAGTGCCCGCGTTGCATTCTTGTCAATTCACCCGAGTCTACATGGGAACTACAATGTATCAGTTTAAAGAAAATGGGACTCTGATTTTTCTCGATCTCTCATACAATTTCCTTTCAGGAACCATTCCTGATGGGATTGGTTCTATGTATTATTTACAAGTATTGAATCTTGGGCATAATAATCTCACTGGTAATATTCCATCCAGCTTGGGAGGAGCTAAGTTGGTGGGCCTTCTAGATTTGTCTCATAACAATTTGCAAGGATTTATACCACCATCCTTATCCGGGCTATCTTTCATGGCAGACCTCGATGTTTCCAACAATAATCTCACGGGCTCAATCCCTTTATCTGGTCAACTTTCCACATTTCCTGCTTCAAGATATGAAAATAACTCAGGTCTGTGTGGAGTGCCTCTTCCGTCTTGTTCATTAAATGAAGGGACAAATTCTGCAGACTCTGAGCATTCAAAACCTCACAGAAAGCAGGCTTCTTTGGCAGCAAGTGTAGCCACGGGGTTTCTCGCTTCAATTTTTTGTATATTTTGCTTGATAGTGGTGGTAATTGAAAGCAGAAAGCACAAGAAAAAAGAGGATTTACGAGAAGTATACATGGAAAGTTTGCCTAATTCAATGAATGGGAGCTGGAAGATTACAGGTGTACTAGAACCACTCAGTATCAATGTTGCAACCTTTGAAAAACCACTTAGGAAGCTTACTTTTGCTCATTTGCTTGAAGCTACAAATGGGTTCAATGCAGATAGTTTGATTGGATCGGGAGGATTTGGGGATGTGTACAAAGCCCAGCTGAAAGATGGAACTGTTGTGGCAATCAAGAAACTTATTCATGTAAGTGGACAAGGAGATCGGGAATTCACAGCAGAAATGGAAACTATTGGTAAAATCAAACACCGGAATCTGGTTCCTCTGCTTGGCTACTGCAAAATTGGAGAAGAGAGACTACTTGTCTACGAATATATGCGTTGGGGAAGCTTGGACACTGTCTTACATAATCAGATGAAAGGAGGCATTAAACTTGATTGGCCTGCAAGGAAGAAGATTGCAATTGGGGCAGCTAGAGGTTTGGCTTTTCTTCACCATAGTTGCATTCCTCACATTATACACAGAGACATGAAATCAAGCAATGTCCTTCTGGACGAAAATCTCGAAGCGAGAGTTTCAGATTTTGGAATGGCAAGGCTTATGAATGCAATGGACACCCATCTGAGTGTCAGTACACTTGCAGGCACACCAGGATATGTTCCTCCAGAGTATTACCAGAGTTTTAGATGCACAACAAAGGGCGATGTTTACAGCTATGGAGTAATCTTGTTAGAGCTTCTCACAGGGAAACAGCCTACCGATTCTGTAGACTTTGGAGACAATAATCTGGTTGGATGGGTCAAACAACATGCCAAATTGAAAATCTCAGATGTTTTTGATCCAGACATGATGAAAGATCCGAGCTTGGAAGTGGATCTACTTTTTTGATCCAGACATGATGAAAGATCCGAGCTTGGAAGTGGATCTACTTCAACATCTCAGAATTGCTTGTGAATGCTTAGATGATCGTCCCTGGCGTAGACCTACTATGATTCAAGTATTGGCCATGTTTAGAGAGCTTCAAAAGGATGATGAGGATACAGAACTTGACAGCTTTTCACTGGTAGATGTAAATGTTGAAGAACTTCCTGATCAACAAGTCTGATCCCATATTTTCTTCTCTGTCATTGTTCAGTCAATGCACAGATGTAAATGCAAAGAAAGTTCTTGAATGACACCTCTTTTTTTTTGTTCCTCCCTAAATTACCCGGCAGCTGTTTCTTTCTTCTGAGGATCAACAAGTGTTTGCTCATCAAGCTCAAATACATTGGCACATATTTGCATCTTAGTCCTACCAAATGTAGATATTGAAGGAAGTTCCTAAGTCACTGTCAGCTGTTATCGTTTCTCTCTCCCTTCTCTTAATTCTTTCAATGCTCTGTTCTCTCTTTGTTTCCAGAGTGTGCACATTAGTCTGTTGCTTTTGGCATCCATAAGCACTATTATCCGCAGTTGCATATGCATGGTTTCAATGTTGAGATTTGCTTCTCATTGAATAGCTCTCAATCCTGCAGAGTGTTTGATAGAGGCTTTGGATTCTAATTATGGCAATGGTTTGGGATTTGTGTTACTGTTTTGTCTCTCTCAAATCGCAGAGAGATTGATGGGTGCTATGAGTTCTACCTTGAACAGTGGAATTTATGCATTTGTTCATTTCGAATGTACAGAGAAATTAATAGAAATTATGGATTCCGTCTGTGACAATCTGATATCTTCTAGTATTGCACTCTAACTATGTGAGTACTGAAACAGTCTAGTATTGCACTCTAACTAACTATGCAGAAGTAATGAAAGAGCATTTCGTTGCTTATCTTTATGGGTTTTTTTTAATTACTTTTTACATTTTTTTTTAAGGAAAATATCATGGGAAAATGACATGCTTAGTAAACCCGTTGACATAAACCAGTGTTCTTAAATCAGGGGAATTGAAATCAAGCACATGCTGGAGCCTGGCATAAAATTAACCAAATGCACAACAACATTGGCAACAATTAGTTGAACAAATTCTTTAATACCTTTTTACTTATTTGAATTATGATTATAATTCTTATTCTTATTCTTATTGGTCTTCTTACCCATCTCTCCATCTCTGTGAATTTTCATCTCTGTGAATTTTGTAGAAAAATATATAAGACCTTTCAACTAAATTTCCAAGAATGTTGATAGCTTGCTTTGGTTATACAACGGAGATCATTATAGAGGGAGGACATTTTCTTTTTGTTTAGCAATACTTCATTTGCTTCTTTCAGAACCCTTCTCGAAGGTCATAGTCAAATTTAAACTACTTTCCTATAAGATGTACATGTCAAAGAGGCTCTTGATTTTCCATAATTTTTGTCTCTTCTTATAGAGGCCTTGCTCCATTGCTTTTCTCTTAGCATCAGCACGCTGGTATTTATTTGCAAATACATTATTTGCATATATTTCAGCTTCATTCATACTAGATACAGATGTTGAAGGAAGCTCCGCCCTTCATTGTTTCTGTTCTCTCTTGCATGCGGAGGGCTCCATTCTGGTGTTTTTGGCATCCCCAAGGACTGTTCTTAATTCTCATTAGCAGTTTTACTGTTGAATCTAATCTATGTCTGTGTTATGTTCTCCGTGATTTTGCTAAGAGATTGGTATGTTCTCCAGATATTGAATCTATTAGTGGAATCTATGTTTCTCTTGTTTTGAGATTATCAAATTGAAATTATATTGATAGAGATTTTAGATTCCAATTTGACAATAAGGGAATTTTTTATTGATGTGACTCCACATGCACAGCGTAGAGAAACTCTTTCACCTTGAGATTGTACTTTTAATAATATAGATTTGATTCGATGGAACTCTTCTATGATTCTAGCTCTCCACATTTTAATTATAGTTGTGGGTAATATATGAGAATTCCCATTAGTCCCATAGCTTAGTGAATGTACATGCCAGACAAATTGATAAAAAGTTTGGAACATGATGATGTGTTGTTTTTGTTAATTTTGATACTGTATTTTGAGATGATGATATTGATTTTAGTGAATGTACATGCCAGATAGACTGAGAGAAATTTGGAAATTTTGATACAGCATTTTGAGATGATGATATTAATACTAGATTTAAAAAGGATAGTTTTAGGATTCAAATATGTGGAGATTTGGTAAAGTGTAGACTGGGCAATAGTGAAGTAGGGATTTTTCATCATTGTTTTTTTTAATATTTTATATTAAGATCTACGAAATAAACTTGGATTTTGAGTTAGTGAAAAAACCTCTTCACTTATTAAACACCCACATTCTCACCCAAATCTGCACTTTGCCCTTTGAGATGATGAAAGGGACGCTTGGTAACCACTAGCCTTTGCCCTGCTATTCAGGGTTAATGTCTCATGTCACATGCACGTTATTGTCAATTGTCAATTCATCACTTTGGAACAAACAATGTTTAGTGTTTGGTCTGTTTAGTGTTTGGCCTGAATTCATTCAGTTTGGAATAAACAATGTTTATCGTTGCCATGATTGTCTGCCCAGAAATAGAAATATCAAAGCTATGCAGTCCCTATGGGGTTCTATAAATAGAATCTGCCTTTATTTATTTCCTTCCACTTCCTATATTAATTAATTTACTAATTTCTTGTGAGTTCTACCATTTGCATTCATATTCTAGGACTTTAAAGCTTTTTATGAGAAATAGAAACATTAAATAATTAAATAAGTTCCTATATTAATTAATTCACTAATTTCTTGTGAGTTCTACCATTTGCATTCATATTCTAGGACTTTAAAGCTTTTTATGAGAAATAGAAACATTAAATAATTAAATAAGTTCTACCATTTCCATTCATGTTCCAGGCCTTTAAAGCTTTTTATGAGAAGGAGAAACATTAAATAAATAGATAGGTTACAATCCAAACTTTTAATATTCCTTGCCAACATGAGGCCGGTGATAATAAATGGTACCTGTTCAACATTAAAAAAGAATTTGGTTCCACAGTTGACCCTTCAACTGCTCTGTCTCAGAAATCAAGGAACTGCTCTGTCTCAGAAATCAAGGAATGGAACCTTAAACAAGACTTTGATTATTTTTTTTAGGTGTGGAACTCTTTACACTATTTGCTTATAACTCTGCTATCTTCCACTTCGAAGAACTCTTCAACTGCTCTGTCTCAGAAATCAAGGAATGGAACCTTAAACAAGACTTAAGATTTTTTGAGTTTTGAAACTCCTGACACTATTTACTTTATAACTCTGTTATCTGTCTCAGAAATCAAGGAATGGAACCTTAAACAAGACTCAAGATTTTTTTTGGTGTGAAACTCGTTACACTATTTACTCTATAACTCTGCTATTATATATTAAGTTCCATGGGATAGTTTTTCAATACTAGGAGAGGTCACGAGTTCGAACTTAGTGTCCCTGGGACTGTGATTTAACCCATATCATCCACGAAGTGAAGAAGTATTAGTGAGTTTTCCCCGACATTTAATGTTAACAAAAAAATAACTCTTGCTATTATTTATTATTTGTCTCAAAAATCAAGGAATAAAACCTTAAAGAAGACTTGGGATTTTTTTAGTTGTGAAACTCTTTACACTATTTACTTTATAACTCTGCTATCTTCCACTACGAAGTAATCATTGAGGGTTTCTGTGTTTCATCAAAGCTGCTTATGATCTGTAATGGGTATCTTTTTCATAAGAGTTGCTTAAGGACATCTGTCAATGTTAATCAATTTTTTAAATATACTTCATTAACACGAAAACCCTAAACTTACACAGTATTTCTTACATGAAAGTTATCCATAATTTACAGTTACAGGAGGCCAGCAATACAGCAACAAATAATAAAACCAAATCCTTTCCTACTCGAAAACCGCAATGCTACCCATGTGCCATGTGCTATAGAAATTTATTATCATTGTTCCAAACCCACCACCGATGTAAATTGCACGCCCCAAAGCTTACCACAGTAAAACTACATGCCTCCAATGCACATAAGTAGGTCCCATATCTGACTGGAGCACATAATCCGAAGCCCTTTCAAGTAGTTTTGTGAGAGCCTTATCTTTCCAATAATGGTGCAGTTCAGAATTGGACTCTTCAGCTCTTTCCTGCCTAAAATAATGCCGGGGACTGGAAGTTCAGTATATAGAAGATATATATAGCTTAACGGCTTACATATAATTTTTTCCTTCAATTTTTATAAAATAATTTATTTTTATTGAATTTAAATTAATAAAAAATTAATTTTTATCATTTTTTTTTAATTTTATAAATCTAAATTAATCTTAACAATGATAACATTAATGATAAGAATAATAAAATATCATGCATTATTAAAATTTAATAATATAAAAATAATTTAATAATTAATATAATATAAATATACTTTATTTAAATGTTAAGTAATTATTATTCCAAATATGTAATTATGATCTCAAATTTAATGGATTCATATCGCTTTCATCTAACCAACTTTTCTTTTCAATTACAAAATAATATATATATTTATATATGGCAAATCAAAATATATTAATGATGATAAGTCTTTTATTTATTTATATCACTATAAGTATATTACATTTTATTGTATAAAGCACATTTTAGAACTAGTTATCTTCGTCTTTAATCTTTAATTATAATTTTATTTTATCTTTGATATTTTCATGTCATAAGAAATACGACATTTTATTTTCAATTTTAGTTTTTTTTTATAAAAAAAAGTTACATCATTTTAAATTAATCAAATTCTTATTATTTACCTTACTATTTACTATTTATCAAAGTCTTTTTTACAACCTTTTTTAGATAAAGATAGATTAGACAAATTATAATCTATTTTTAAGGTCACGACCAAGCCAACACACCAAATTGGTGTATAAGACCCTCTTGTTTGTGGGACAAGGGACCCCCCTCGGCCCAACGATTTGACTAGTAAAGTCTACGAAGGTATACATACCCTATGCATACATGACCTAGAGAAAACACATATTCTTAACCATTAAAAAACAATGATGAAAAGTCTTTCCAAATCTATTTTTATAATTTTGTTTTTAATCATCAAAATTTTATAATTTTGTTTTTAATCATCAAAATATTATAAATTTACTTTTAAAATTAAAGTATTTATTTTTCCTTGAAAACAAAAATTGTAATTTTATTTTAATATATCTAGAAAAAAAATCAACAATTTTTTCTCAAAAAAATTATGAGCAAATATCAATATGTAGTATAATCAGAGATCAATAGTTCCATAGAAAAAATAACCTAGAATTGTCCACATTATACATACAACCACAAAATAGTACATCTACATCCCACTATAACATAATAAAAAATAACTTGTAAAAATGGGTCATGAGAATATTCAAGAGTAACAACCAACTTGGTTTTCCAAAACCAACCATACATCTCTTGCAAGAACATGGCCATCCTTTGATAATCCATTAGCCATCATATTCCTCTCCCTAAATATATGATCATAAGAAATAGTGGATAACACTCACTGGAGAGCCCAAATCTCATCAAATAACAACTATGAAGTAAATTTCCTTGGAACAAACTCCTTCAAATCCATTTTATAAGAATAAGAGAATATTTGAAGACTTGTAAGTGAGTTGAACCATGTTTTAAAGCCAGAGACAAGATAAGTTTTAAAGCCATGAGTTTTGAGAAATTGTTGGAAGTAAGACCCAACCCAACCTTAAACCTTATGTTGTGAGAATATGAAATACAAAGAGTTCCTCGAGGAGCATCCCCATGGGAAGCTCCATCAATGTATGCCCATGGCCTACTTCCATTGATAACTTTTGTTACAATATGTCTTGGAATCTTATTAACCTTAATTTGAACAAAAGAACTAACAATATCTAATCCTTGAGTGGCACAATGAAGATGAAGAGTAAGCTTCTCCTCAAATACTTGTGCATTCCTTGCCAACCAAATTCCCCATGCCACAATTAATGGGAGAGCTCTAAAATTCTTTGTAGTAGGGTTTATACTCAATGGAATCCTCAACCCAAGCATTTCTCAAACCTGTAATAGCTTCCACTTTTCGCCATGTTGTTGAGCATAAGGGAAAGACATTATTAGATGGAAATTTCTTTCCTCATTTGCCTTGCATAAACTACACCATTGTAGACCATGTGTATTCCTTTTTTGGAGAATTTCTTAGGTGATAAATTTATTATTTAATAAAATCCACATAAATATTCACAACTTATGAACATTTGAACCTCCATACCTTTTTCCACCACCAATTGGTAGGAGTTGTGTCGATTGTTGCTAGAGCCTTGTAGCCTTCCCTAGGAGTATAAATCCTTGCAAATTCAAAGAATAGACCAACATATCTTCCTCATCCTTCAATCTAACAAAGCTTGATCTAAGACTTCCTATATATATTTCTTGGTCCACTGCATCTTCTTCCCTCAAACCAAGATCTGTTTAGGTGAGCCATTCTTGATGCTAGAAAGTAGTTCTATACATGTCAACTAGCTGAGACAAATTGAAAATACCTATGTTCCTCATATAAAGAATAATGTGTTGTGGAAGCCTATAATTATTTTCAGCAAATACAAGGATCCAACCCAATTTGCACTTTTGTATCCCCACCCAAAAGCTAAACACGCCATTGCCTATCAAGGGGAAGGCTAATATCACAACTTCCCAAATAATGGAAACATTGTTTAAGATCTTGACCAGATTCCTTATCCAAATATCCACATAAAATGGAACAATATATTTCTTACCACATGTGCCCATAATCTTATGCCTTGTACCAACCTCCACACACATTTTGCAACGAAAACCTTAGAGAATAATAAGATATTCTTTAGTCCCCAAACACCATGTTCTTTTGACATTGTTATCTTTTTCCAACTGACTAGAGGAATTCCTTTCCTATCTTTACATCCAAACCAAATAAATTTATAGCACAATACAAGGATCCAACCCAATTTGAACTTTTGTACCCCTACCCACAAGCCAAACAAGCCAATTGCCTATCAAGGGGAAGGATAATATCATAACTTTCCAAATAATGGAAACATTGTTTAAGCTCTTGATCAGATTCCTTATCCAACTATCCACATAAATTAGAGAAATATATTTCTCTCTTACAAACCATGCCCATAATCTTATGCCTTATACCAACCTCCACACACATTTTGCAATGAAAACCTTAGAGAATAATAAAATATTCTTTAGTCCCCAACCCCCATGTGCTTTTGACATTGTTATTTTTTTCCAACTGACTAGAGGAATGTTCTTCCTATATTTACATCCAAACCAAATAAATATACACCACAACCTTATGATATCCTCCAAAACCCCTTTAGGGATCCATGATAAAGACATCCAATAAATTGGAATGGCTTGTCGGATACATTTGACTAATACCAAGCGACCACCTCTAGACAACCATCTGTTGCACCACATATTTAACTTTTTTTCCACCTTTGAAATCAACCATTTCTAATCTCTACTTAGATAATCAGTTGGCTTAAGTTGAAAACTCAAATACTTCATACCTCTCTCCACATTAGACAATTGATAAGGAAACAAATGTGAAAACTATCCTTGATCTACAACTAATATACCACATAAGGATATGGTTTATTTTTTTACATTTATTTGCATACTTGTAGCCAAACAAAATAAATATATAATTTCTTTGACCGTGTCAACATCCTACCTAGTACCATCACAAAATATTAGAATATCGTCAACAAAGAGAAGATAAGACAACGAACAAGATTTTGCAACTTTGATACCCTTGAAAATGCCAATCCCAAGGACTTCCTTAAGGGATTTACTAAGTCCTACAACTATAAGGAATAAGAGAGGAGAAAGGGGGAAATCCTATGTTAATCCCCTCTTTGGCCTGCAGAAAGGGGTTGCTAACCCATTTATAAGGTTAGAGAAAGAAATTGATGTAACACAAGTCATCACCTATTTTAAAAACTATGCATTGAAACCCAAATGTATAAGCATTAACCACAAGTAGAGCGAGTGGGCTCTTTCATATGCCTTGGAGTGGTCAACCTTAACCCCCATTTCCTTGATTTTTTTTATTTTTATTGAGTGTGAACCTTCTTGGGCTATTCCCACTACCTCATGGATCTGTCTTCCTTCTAGAAAACCAAATTGTTCACTAGAGATATGGTTAAATAAGTCTACCTTTAATCTCCTCACCATTATCTTTGAAATGATTTTTTTAAATGCAATTACAAAAGGAAATGGGTTTGAGTTTGTCAAAGGATGAAGGATTATCAGACTTTGCAATCAATGCAATAAAAGTATTATTGAATGTGGCCAATATTTTCCTAGTGGATCAGGATTCCTCAATAACCATCCTCAGATGACCTTCAATAAAATCAAAACATCCCAAAACTTTTATCTTTTTGGAAGCTTTGCAAAACTGAAAGTAATTCTTCCCCATCCAATTCCTCCATCAGGTTTTGATTATCACTAGGGTTAACAATGTTGGGAAAGAAATTGGATAATCTCAAAACCTTTTATGTTATTTCTCTCCTCTTAGCCTTGTATATGGAGCAAAAATAGTTAACTCCCTCCTATGCTATATACTTGAAACTTCAAGCCACAAAGCCATTTGGTTCTTCAATATTCCACACGATGTTAAAATTATTTTTGAAATTTGCATGACGATGAAAAAAATTAGTGTTTTCATCTCTAGCTTAAAGCCACAATGCACTACTTTTCAATCTCCAAGTTTTCTCTTTTTCCAAGAGAAAGGACCTCTTTTATTCCAACCCATAGACCTCTGATTTGTGGGATTTAGATAAATAATGAAAAACCTTCTCTACAATATAAAGATTCTATCTTTTCTTCCACCTCCTTCAGAACCCTTTCATCCTTATTCTTCTTAATTTTGACCCACTCGATGGAGGCTTATTGAGCTCTTTTAAGATTTTGTAAAAATTGTATAGCAACTGACTCTCTAAAGGTTCCATCATAATGAATCCAAGCCTCCTTAATTCTTGAAACATACTCCTCTTCCTTAAGCCACTCAAGATTTAGTTTAAAAGGATTGAGAAGTTTCTACTAGGAAGGAGCCAGTTCAAGGACAAAAAGATAATGGTCTAAATCCCCCCCTCTAATAACCAATTGCCTAATTTTGATGGCTTCCTCTAAAAATAGTCCAGATATCAAAAAGTGATCCAACATATTTCCTATTGTATCATCTCCAATTGATCCAGGGGATCAAAATATGATCAAAAATCAAAGTGCTCATGAAAATATTTCTATGATATGACAGAGATGGTGAAAGTTTTATTTGAAGAAAGAAATGCAAGGTTGCAAGGTAAAAGCTCAAACCCTCCAAAGGGTAATGGAGATAGTGGTGATAAAACTCCAAAAGGAAATGGAGG
>CBVK0100854914.1:0-17530 GCA_900067695.1 Picea abies
GGGTGACAATAGTGATATTGTCAATGGAAAAATGAGCACATCCATTATATTCTAACAGAGGAAACAAAGTAAAAACAGATGGACCTTCAACAACTGGCCCTTCAATGTAGGGTTGAAATCACATGTTAAAGTAGTGAATAATCCGCTAAAAAAACACCTACCCCATCCAACAAGTTTAAGGCCTTATCCTAGTTAGAGGATTCAATGGAGGAGGAATATCATATTCCCCTTGTAGTTGGAATAGAAATTCAAGAGAAACCTTCATTCCAATTCTTCCCTACTCCTCCGTCCATTTTGGGTGTCTCATCCTTGAAATCAAAAGAGATCCCTATCATTTCCTTAATCTCTAACCCTTTTGAATCTTGAATGGAATATATAGAGGCATTAAAAGATGTTGAAAAAAGGAGGTTATCATACCAATCCTCCTAAATAATGATTGTAGTCTCTTGTAATTATAGGGGCCTTAGTACCTCCCAAAAATTCAAGCTACCAAAGATCTCATCAATTCTAAAAATCTGCATATCCTACTTCTTCAGGAGACTAAGATAAAATCAAAGGAAGTCACCAAAATAAGGAATAATATTTGGAAAAATAAAAATGCAATTGCAGAGGATGAAAGAGGTGCTTCTGGTGGGATCTACAACTTTTGGAATGACCAAGAGGTAAGTTTGATTCACTATCTCAAATCGCAACACTAGATTCTTACCAAATTCTATCATAAATAGAGTAATATCACTTTTTTTGTTATTAATGTTTATATGCCCATGAATCCTCGTGAAAAATATAATTATTGGGAGTTGATCTAAAATTTGAAAGACTTTGAAGCTATGGACCCCTGTATCATAGTTAGAGATCTTAATTTGATAAGATCCATATCTGGAAAAAGAGGGGGTATTTTTGGTAGGGACCCATTCCAACTCTCTTTAGAAAATACCCTCTCTGATTGGGATCTTGTAGACATCCCACCTCATCGGGGAAAACTCACTTGGACCAACATGCATGCTAGGTCGGGCCATATCGTTGTGAGGCTTGACCGTTTTTTGGTTCACAAGATTTTTCTTCATCACAACTCCTCTATCGAATCTTACATTTTTCCCTCCCACATTTCTGACCACAAACCCATTTCTCTCCACCTTCATAATCTTCCCAACTATGGCCCCCTCTCCTTTTGATTTAACCCCATTTGGCTTCACCATCAATAATTTATTGATCTAATTTCTTCCACTTGGAAGACCTGGATTCTTTGCACTCCAGTGTATATTTGTGAACAAAAGTTATCCCTAGTCAAACAAGCTCTAAAACAATGGAAAAAGCTCCATCTTGTTCACCCCACTTCTAAAAAACTCCAAATAAAATGCAAGTTGGAGGAAATACAAAAAGAATTAGAGGATCAATACATCACCCTGCAACTTCAAAGAGAAGAGTTCAACTTACAATTTCAATAACATCAAGTTTTGAAAAAATAAGAACAATTATGGCACCTGAAGTCTCGGAGTTTACGGCTCCAGGATGGTGATAAAAACACTAGATTTTTTCATAATTAAGCAAAATATAGACAAAGCAAGAAAAATGTATCAAGAATAAATTTGGAAGATGGTACAACTCTAACTGATTTTGCAGAAATAAAAAAAATGTTTCCAACTCTCATTTTGTTGATCTCTACACTCAACATAATGACGTAAATCAAGACAATATTGACTCAATGATGGAGAATATCCCTTCCCAGATCACGAATGAGGAAAACCTGGAACTTTTCCATCCTATCACTAAAAATTAAATCCACACAGTCATTTGGAGTTTGGAACCGAACAAAGCCCCTAGGCTAGATGGATTCTCCATTTCCTTCTATTGTTTCTTCTGGGACCTAATTAAGACCGGTCTAAAAAATATGCTTCAATACTCCCACCAATACTTGCATCTTGTAGGAAGCACAAATTATTCCTTCCTTTATCTGATTCCAAAAGAATCGAACCCATTCTCTTTCTCTCGTTTCAGGCCGATATCCCTTTGCAACTCTTCTTACAAAATATTAACCAAAATTATAGCCAATTGCCTCAAAAAGGTCCTCCCTAAGATTATCTCCCCTAATCAAGGTGGTTTTATGAAGGACAAACAAATAGTGGATAATATAGTGTTGGTTCAAGAGGCCATTAATTCAAGTGTAAACTCTAAAAGTAAAGGCATGGTCATCAATCTCGATATGGCTAATTTTTTTTATCGTGTTCATCATAGCTTCCTCTTTAAGGTAATGGAAAAATTTGGATTTAACTCCTCCTTCATAAAATGGGTGGAGGCTTGTATTGGGAATCCCTGGATTGCCCCTCTTGTAAATAATAGGCATTATTTTTTCATATAGGTATGGGTCTTCTTCAAGGTTACCCTCTTTCCCCCCTTCTTTTCTCGTTAGTGGTTGAAACTCTAAGTAGGATACTGGAACATGAAAGAGCTCTGGGGAATTTTCCTAGTCTTCAAATAACAAGAGGGGTTAAAATATCAACCACTCTCAATTTGCAGATGATATGATGCTTCTAGGGGGAGATTCAATCATCATTTCTTATGTATTCGAGCAAGTTCTAGATTCTTTTCTCGATTCTTCAAGAGGGGCGATCAATAATGGGAAGTGTTAATTTTTTGGATGGAACACGCCTTCTAGAATTCTGAGATCCATATCTTTGATCTTTCAGTTTTAATTATTTGAAAATTGGACTTCTTTCTGATATATGGGTGTTCATGTCACTGTAAATCCTCACATTCTCATATATGACAATAAATTATTGACAAAATTAGCAGGAAACTTGACATGTGGGGATCCCAATGGTTAAATCCAGCTAGAAGGGTCATTCTTATAAAATATGTCTTCTCGACTCTCCCCATTTATCAAATCTCTTCCATTTTGTCTTTTAAAGGCATAGCTAAAAACATATCAACAAATATCAAGACCTTCCTTTGGTAGGTAGGGAGATCAAACAACAAAAAGTTTCATCTGATAAATTGGAGCCAACTAATGGTAAACAAGATGGTGGACTTGGAATAAGGGAACCTTAACTAATGAATCAAGAAATGGGACCAAAAATTTTATGGATATTAATAATTGGCAATCTGTAAAGGTGGAAACAAGCTATATGGGAAAAATATTTCATTGGATCTCGAAGAACAAGTTACATTTTGCAACCAAAAGTCATCAATTGATGCAGACCCCCCTCCTCTCCTAAGGGTTGCGCGACCTCTCGATCTAGTATCGGTCAAGAAATTGAGTCTAATTGGATCTTTGGGTCTCTGCTAGACCCCAAACCCACTTACACAGGTCCTTTCCCCGAATGCACAAGTCACATGAGATCTGTGGCCTCTCTCCTGGGTGTTGTTCGAATCTCAGCACCAATCGGGTGCTAGCCCCTCTATGTTAATCCCTTTTCCTGGGTGTTGTTCGAATCTCAGCACCAATCGGGTGCTAGCTCCTCTATGTTAATCCCTTTCTCTCTTGTGACCACTGGCGGTGACCACGCACTTGAGTGAAATGTGTGTCGCGATTTCATTTTTCATGACTCTAGGAGAGTTGCTACCTCCATTCACCCAATGGCCAAAATCGTGATGACCCAAGATCTACAGTCCATATCTCCCCTTGATCGACGGCTACGATCAAATCGACGTTTTGCATTTTGTGACTTCAGAGTTTCCTTGCCTTCATTTTCCTGATAGCCAAAATCATGATGGCTCTAGGTCGACGATCCAGATCTCTCCTTAGATCTGACGATCACGATGATTTCGAGACTTCGCGCTTCAGGAAGTTGCAAGACTTATCACCTCCGATCCCTGAAATGTCGATATTTCTCCCTAGACAATTGACGGTCCAAATCTCTTCTGGATCCAACGAATCAGATCAAGTCACGGATTTGGGCTTCACGAGTTCTTAGTGCTCCACCCTTTGACTTCTCCAAAGTGCAAGTCAGCGAAGGATCTCTTGGACACTTATGGAAAGTGTTATTCCTCCCGAGCTTGGTCTCATGAAGACCTTGATTTCCTGCGCACTCCTTGCGTTTCAGGGATTTCAATAAATCGGGTCCTCGGGATTTCTTGAAGAGAAATTCCTCTTGCCCTCCTAGCATTCTCCTTTACTGTTTCTTCGACTTCTTGCAAAGCCTCTTCGACGTTGAATGATGTCACCTAACCAATGCCTGATGGAAAATTGGCACCTTATGACAAGGCCACGTACCTTGAGTGCTAGATCATGTTGGATTAGGCCTTTGGGCATATAAGACTTGGGAAAATTGGTCGAGGTCCCGGGACCCGATAAGTCTAGAGTCTTAAAGAACAAGTGATAGGTCCCATGCCAGCAGCCACTTCTGTGTTAGGGGGTGACGTGGAGCCACATAGGTTCCATGTGGCATTATTATGGTCGAAGACTTAAAAACTTTAAGAGACCATATCAATTGATCCAGAACTCAAATTGAGACAAACTTACAGTCGTTGGAAAAAAAAAATCTTGCAGAAGGCGATGGTGTCCTTTTGAAAGGGATTCGAGGAGGTTGAAAAAAAGAGAAATTTAATATCCCTTCCCTTAAAAGGGTACTTAGGGGGTTGGGTGTGTTACAAAGTGGTATCAGAGCAAGAAAATTCACTTGACCTCCTTGGGCTCACTAAAAGAGTCAAATAAAAATTATTATAAAATTTTTAGGGGGGGGAGGGCATGTTACCTTACCATATCCATAAGGTCCTATTAGTGTCCCTTAGTGGAAATTTTGGGACCACCATCACAGAGTAACCATCTGTTAACTCATGCATGACTTGTGTATGTGCTTTTAATCAGAACCGTCAAACCCTTAGCGTAAACTCTGGCCAATGTCACAGAATATACCGATAAGGATCGTTTATCCGGCCATGATCAATGATCATGATTTTAATGTGACCACCATGGATTTGACCACGAAAACTACGACCAATGATGGATCTTGGTCAACTTATCTATCTAACGGTCCCTGAGTCCGGATTTTACCTGATATGTGGAATTCAATGGATGTTGTTGTCCAGACAATTAACACTTGAGATCTCCAGAATGATAATGTCCCTACGTTAACATCCATGGGGATTTATTTTAAACCTTAATTAATGGAAAGAGGAGAAAAATTATATGTTTCTTCTACATGATTAAATATGGAGTGTATGTTGTTGTTATTTACTAAATTGTTGAAGTGAAATTTCAGTTTACAATTTTTTTTTACCTATGTTGTTTATAAGTTAAAGAACAAATCAACTAACGAAAAAATTTTGATCATCAGTACTTAACCAACTAGTGAATTCCCATACAAGCTATAAGTAAAAGGATGGTGACCCACCATGAATAGGGAGAGATATACCATAACAAAGAAGAAGCATTTGATGAAAGAATAGTGGTAGAAACCCCTCCAAACTTGGTTGAGACTATGAGAAGTAATAGGGAAAAGTTGCAAATATTTAAAGCTAACAATGACAAGCTAATGAAGGAGTAGGAAAAAAAAACTGAAATAAATGCAGTCTTGCTACAAATCCTATTAGACATACAAAGACAGTTTCAACATGGGCTAGTAGCTAGTAACATGGACAAACATCATCCTGAGAAAACCCAAATTCTTCTTGAGATGCAGAGGCATGGACCCAAAAGCAGCAATCCAAGAAGAAACACTCCCAAGAAGACCCGACATGGAACCAAGAGGCATGCCAAAACCAAATACTCATCTAAGTATTCCTCCAGTGAAGGAGTGGAAAGCCCCAAGGAACTGTCCAGTGATGAGACCAGTTCACATTCCCAACAGAGAAGAAAGAAGAAGAAGCACTCCAGGGGCGGTGACCCTGAAGAATTTAAGAAACCCAAGCCACCCACTTTTGATGGAGAAATAAAAAAGGGGGAAGAAGTAGAAGCTCGGATACTTGGCCTGAAGAAGTATTTTAGAGTTCACAGCTACTCTAAAAACTTGAAAGCTCGAATAGCTATATTTAACCTGAATAGAAAGGCCTATGTCTGGTGGGAGGACCTTAGAAATGTAAGAGGAAACCTAGAGAAGGAGTTTTCTTGAGGTAAATTTGAGAAATACTTCAATAAGAAGTACATGTCGGAGAGGTTTTATGATGACAAGACTAAGGAATTCTATGAACTCAAACTAGGACAACTCACCATAGATGAATACATCAACAAGTTTCTGGAACTATTAAGGTATGTGCCCTATATAAAGGAAGGAAAAATGAAGATGCAATGATTCCTTAGTGGGTTTCCTCAATATTTCCGAAATAGAATTGAATTTGATGAACCTAATACCTTAGAGGACACCATTTGAAAGGCTAAGTACCGGTATGAGCAACTCAACCACAAAGCATAACACTCCAAGGAATGGAAGAAGAAAAGTAAGATGGGATTCAAGAAGAATGGGGTTAAACCTTCAAGGTTTAAGAATTATGGAAAGTGTTCTAGTATGATCTTCCCCACCAAAAGTATGAATCAGTAGAACTTTCCATCTCAAAGTGGAAATAAAACTTTTGGATCAGCCACAGGAAGGACTGAAAGTACAAAGAAGGAACCCTTGAAATGTTGGGGTTGTGGAGAGGAGCATCTGCTGAGGGAATTCCCTCATATGCAACCAAGTAGTAAGGGAGTTTACAACATCGAAGAGGCTACCATGGTTGATGATGTGGCCAGGAGTATGCCTAAAATTCATGCGGCTTTGGACAATAGGCAAGAAGGCGACCAAGCCTCAGTGGTGGAAATGGAAGGTATGGTCACCAACCATCTTATCTCTATTTTTATTGACTCTAGTTCTAATCTGAGTTATATTTCTCCTCAAACTATTGAGAATTGTAAATTACAGCAGGAAAAACATGCTAAACCATGGCTGGTATAACTAGCCACTGGAACAAAAAAGAAGGTAACAAAGTTCATAACGGCATGCCAAATCATTATGAATAGGTTGCCTACCCAATCCACCTTAAACATCCTTCCTCTAGGATCATATGACATGTTGATTGGCACGGATTGGTTGGCTGCCCATAAAGCCAAGTTGGATTGTTATAATAAAACCTTAGAATGTGAAGATGATAGAGGAAAGAAAAGAAATCTACAAGGAATTCAGAAATCTCTCTCAGTGAGACAGATATCAGCCTTCGAAATGAAGAAGTATTGCAGGAAGGGATGCCCTTTGTATGCAATACAAATATTGAACTCCGTTGAGGACCAAAAACTGAGCCTAGAAGAGCACCTTATACTAAAATACTATAGAGATGTGTTTCTTGAAGAGGTACCAGGTTTGCCTCTAAGGAGAGATATTGATTTCTCAATAGAGCTTGTACCTTGAATATTATCAATGTATAGAGCACCCTATAGGATGAGTACCCCAGAGATAGTTGCGCTCAAATTGCAGTTGAAAGAAATGTTATAAAAGGGTTACATTCAGTCTAGTGTGTCCCCTTGGGGAGCACCAACCTTGTTTTTAAAGAATAAGGATGGCACACTCAGGTTGTTCATAGACTATAGACAACTCAACAAAATGACAATTAAGAATGAGTATCCCTTTCCTAGAATTGATGACTTATTTGACCAATTGAAGGGCGCTACCATCTTCTCCAAGATTGATTTGAGATATGGATGCCATAAAGTATGAATTGCGGATGAGGAAATCCATAAAACCTCCTTTAAGAACAGGTACGATCACTATGAAGTTGTGGTGGTGCTATTTGGTATCACTAACGCACCAACCACTTTCATGTGTTTGATGAATAGTGTGCTCAACAAGTTCTTGGATAGATTTGTATTAGTTTTTATTGATGATATCCTAATCTATTCAAAGAATAGGGAAGAGTATGGAGAACATCTCAAGTTATTACTCCAAGTACTAAGAGAGAACAAGCTATATGCAAATCTTAGTAAGTGTGACTTATTCCAAAAGAAAGTCCACTACTTAGGCCATGTTATCTCTGAGGAAGGAGTAGCAGTTGACCCTGATAATATTAAATCCATTATGGATTGGCATACACCAAATGATGTAACTGATATAGATCCTTCATGGGCCTATCAGGGTACTATAGGATATTCATCAAGGGGTTTTCCAATATTGGTCACCCAATCATCTCTCTACAGAGAAAGGGAGTTAAATTTATTTGGACAGTAGAATGTGAGGAAAGTTTTCAGTAGTTGAAACACCTCTTGACCCATTCCCTAATGCTGAAAATTGCAAACCCAAATAAAGACTTCCTTGTGTGTATAGATTCATGAAAGGAAGGATTGGGTGGGGTCATCATGCAAGTGGGACATGTAATCTTTTATGAGTCCAGAAAATTGAATAAACGTTAAATAAATTATGTGACCCATGACCTAGAGTTAGCTTCCATAGTACATGCTTTAAAAATGTGGAGGCATTACCTCCTACATAGAAATTTTGTACTCATAACAGACCATATTGGGCTGAGGTATTTATTTTACCAACTCAAACTAAATGTTATGCAAGCCAGGTGGATGGCTCTCATACACATTAAAGGGAAATAAAATAGAGTGGTTGATGCCCTTAGTAGGAGTATGAAGGTAATTCACTTAGCATATGTAACTACTTGTGAAACAGACCTCAAGGAAAGGGTTAAGAGTGCACAGGAAGTAGATGAATTTTTTTAAATAGTAAACACGCATTTAGAACAAGATACCACATGGATAAAGTATGATGGTTATTAACTGATGAGTGATGGACTACTAACATACCAAGGCAGGTTGTATATCCCAAATTGTAATGACTTGAAGAGGTTCATTTTGGATTAACTACACAAAATACCATATGTTGGTCAGTCGGGTTATCAGAAAATGATTACAGCCCTTAGGAAACTATTTTATTGGCCAAGGATGAAAAAGGATATAGCTAATTATTTGGTTAAATGTTTAGAGTGACAACAGGTTAACATGGAACACCATCACCCAGTAGGTTTTTTGCAGCCCCTGCCTATCCCAGAATGGAAATGGGAAACCATTTCCATGGACTTTATCACGGGACTACCCAAAACAACCAAACAAAATGATGCCATCATGGTAGTTGTGGAAAAATTGAGCAAGGCTTCCCACTTCATTCCAGTAAAGTCCACTTGCAAGAAAATATATATTGCTAGTATCTTCATGAAATAAATATTCAAACTACATGGATGCCTAAGGAAATTATATCTAATAGAGATGCAAAATTCACCTTAAAATTTTGGAAAACTTTGTTCACTTGTTGTGGAACAAAGTTACTGTTTAGTACAACCTACCACTCTCAAACTAATGGGAAAATAGAGAGGGTAAACTAGGTGTTGGAAGACATGTTGAGGATGCATGTAATGCATCATCCCGAGGAATGGGAAGAGTATCTACATGTAGTAGAATTTTCCTACAACAATGGTTACCAGGAATCCTTGAAAATGAGCCCTTTTGAGGCCCTCTATGGAAGAAAATGCAATATCCCAATCAGTTGGGATAAACCATTGGAAATAATAACCCTTGGACCCAATATTTTAATGGAACTATAACATCAAATAACCCAAACAAAAAAAAAATTGAAAGTGGCCCAGGACAAGCAGAAGAGTTATGCGGACAACAAAAGAATTCATAAATAATTTAGAGTAGGAGATCATTTGTATCTCTAAATTAAACCTAGAAGAAGCTCCTTAAGGATGGGAGCATGTGCCAATTTGGCACCCATATTTTGTGGAAATTTTGAAATTATGGACAGAGTGGGACCCATAGCTTATAAATTGGCCTTGCCTCCCACAGTGAAGGCACACAATGTTTTGCATGTTTCCTTATTAAAGAAATATATACATGATGTTGCTCACATAATTTACCAATATGTGATCCAGGTGGAGCCAGAGGGAGATTTCCATCTAGAACCTTAATGTATCCTAGACAAGAGAGAGAGATCCCTCTCAGGAACAGAACCATTGCACAGGTCAAGGTGCAATGGAAACACTTTGGTCTCGATGAAGCAACTTGGGAAATGGAGGATGCCATGAAACTGGCATACCATTTTTTGTTCACTATTGTATATATAACTTTTGGGTTAGGTAGAGCACTGAGGGATGGGATTGTAACACCCTTTTTCCCCCCAGTCTGTAAATATAAGCATTATTCTGACAAACTATAGGAGATATGTTCTGTACTCAAGGAAAAACAATGGACCTTGATTTATTTTTCTATTGCATATATTTTGTTTTAGTATAACAAAGAAATGTTGAGATACTATTGAAGGGATGGCCTTCACAAGTTACGATGTCATGAGAGGAATGGGAAAGAGGGAGGTATGGCCTTCACAAGTTACGATGTCATGAGAGGAATGGGAAAGAGGGAGGTAGTTTCTGATTTAAATGAAACTGCCAAAAAGTACCATGTCTAATTAAAAATGGTGTAGACCTGAACTATCCCCAGCCTTGAAAACTGATTATCGGTCAAGATGGTAGTTGAAAAAGTTTCTTTGGAAGTTAAGGAAGGATGGGAAATGTACCTTGAAGAAAATTCTAGCATGATCCAAAAATTCATGGAGGAGAAGGCAGGAAAAGAGGGCGCAAAGACAGACAGAGAGAACATACACATGGATGGGCATAGACCGAGGGCAGTTGGAGACACAAAGAGAAGAGAAGTTGCAGAGAATTCCTGAAAATATCATAGATATCTTCTCGTGACATCATACCTTGGCTCGAGGGTGGCTATTTGTAGCAGAGGTCAGCGCAACCTTACCTACGGTTGGGTAGAGAGCGGTTCACCCTACATTAGTGGCAAACATATCTCAGAGATTGTAGATAAGTAACTTGTACTGCTACGTATATTAACTTGAATGCATGAATGGATTTGATCACCTCTATGATGATGATTGATGTGAACACCTGAATGGTGAGCTTGATTGTTCCTTTCTCAGTAAGGGTATTTTTTTTACATAGAATACATCTACATGAGAAGTTTTGTATATACGATTTCGAGCAGTTTTTATTTTATGGAAATAACTGCAAATACTAGTTTGTGTAAATCTTGTGAAATTGGTAAATATGGAAGGCATACGAACATACATAGTCATCCGAAAAGGTAAATAACTCAAATTTCGATATAATCTAAAGTGGAGAGATATCCCTGCTTGGTGTAGGAAATAAGACATTTATTTTCATATAATTTTGTATATATGTATGTGTGTCTACCTATGCATCACAGTGTCGAGACCCTAGAAAAATGAAGGAATGATTTAGACCCATACGAGGGCTCTCAAACACTTGAAAACCCCAAAGGGGATGAGAGGAAAGCATCAAAAAATAGGCTAAGTTCATGGCCGAACTATTAAGCCAAAGAAGAACCCTATTCGTCTCGAAAAATTATTGTCATCAATTTTATCCCGTAGGGTTAAATATGAACCCTTTATTGGAACGAGGGTGAGATGAGATCATGATCGTTGTTTTGGCGGGGTGGAGAGATCTTGTCCATCCCTCAGAGTTGATTACAAATCATGTGGATTATGCACTCCAAAATCAACAAGGGCCATTGATTTGTCGGAGGGCGTCCATGAATAATCCTAGACCGTTAGATCTATGTTGGTTAACACACTCGAGGTTCATGGGTCAGAATGACTCTGGGGTGCCAGAGTGGAGGCACCCAAAAATGGGATGTGTGAAGGACAACCTGGGTCATCCATTGGGGAATGACCCTAGGTTTACCTCTGTCGTAGATCATATTGGATCTCATTTGAACAGGACCAAGTAAAGATGAGATGTCATCATGACATATCATGCTAACCAAGACCGCCAATGTGTCCAAAGGGGACACATGTCATTCAATGATTGAAGAAAGGACCAAAAGGGGAAACCCTTGTCAAACCCCATTCCCTTGAACAATCACCCTTATCTGTCAATCGTTGGATCTAGGGGTGGGAAGATCTCCACCGTTGATTGGAGATCAAAGTAGTCAAAGAGAACCATGTTCAGGTTCTTAATAGAACTCTGATAGAGGGGACTTTGAGCCTTGATCTAGTCCGTCAATCTATCGGGGAAGAAATTGGAGAGATCATGATCAATCATCATAGTGGAGTACTCAGGGTTGTTTGGGTCACTGAGATGAAAACACCGATAAGGTGGGACTCCAATGGAGAAATGCTCGTTGGCTTACAACCCTCTTATGGGAAATGATAGATCTGAATCCTTATATCTAAGGGAGATTGATCCCCACCATAGATATTGTAATAAAATCCAGGATTTATAGTCTCAGAATTAACCTCATTAATTGTCTCGTAATTATCGAGATTAAATTAATTAATCCCCGGATTGGGATCTCTCAAGGTTCATACTACGTTGGAAATTTTTTGTGCCTAATATCTGGAACCACGTGTCACTTGAAGATTAGTCCAAGCATTCGGCCAGGGATTGAACCGTGTACCAGAAAGTGACACTTGTCGTCACCTAGTAGGTTAGTGAGTGAGGGGGTGGACCCGCATTGGCCTACGGTCTGTGACAAGCATGATAGATATGTGTCATTCAATCCAATGGTGAACATATCTCCATTACAGATCTCATAGTATGGGCCAAGATTTGTAACCTTGTGATGAACTTTATTAACAATATCGTAATCCCTAGATTATTTTATCTAATATCATTGTAATCACTGACACTAGGAATTCAAACTCAAACCTTGCCCAGAATAACCCCAATATATAGTTCCTAGTGATGATGTGACACCCAGCAAGTGGTCCACGTGTTATAACAAGGCAGAGCCACATATCACCCGATAGTGGTGCCACATGTCACACAAATTTGGCAGACTTGTATTAGGATCAGTGGGGAAAATGAGTGCCATGTGTCAATGGCTACGCGTGCTACATTTCATGCCACATGTCACACCACGAGACATGCCACATGTCAACAGGGGATTTGTTGGGGAGTCATATGTGGACCTAATAGAATACAAGTACCCTTGGGGTGATGTTGATTGGCTTATGTCTATTGGATATAGGGTGGATAAACCTCCACCATGGATCTGATTCAAAGGCGATTCAATTGACCCCTAGATCACCGGGGAGACTCGTTACATGGATATGTTTGGAATTCCAATGTTTGGTGCCCCGATGGCCACATGTCACACTGCGATTAGAGACAGGTGGCAATGCCTGGTTGGGACTAAGTTTTGAAAGGGAACGATGAACAAAGATCGTTGGATCTAGGATCCATCCCCACCGTTGATCCCAGACGAAGGGGTCCATTGGACCCCAAACTACCGGAGAACACCGATATCTGGAGAGGCTAGAGGGTCCGGTGGTCCGATACCCAGTGGCTATGTGTCACAATTTCAATGGAAATCATATGGGGTGTGTGATGGGACCACATGTCTAAGGCGCCAACTCACACCAAGTCAGGCACCAAGAGCTAAAGTTTACTCAGGCACTTTCATTGGGCCAATGGTTCGGCAACATGGTGGGACATTGAATGGAATCACCTAAATGATGTCTGATGGACAAGAGGCACCTTCTGACAAGGCCGCGTACCTTGAGCATCAGATCATTTCGGATCAGGCCTTTGAGCGTATAAGACTTTGGAAAATTGGTCGAGGTCCTAGGACCTGATAAGTCGAGAGTCTGGAAGAACAGGTGGTAGGTTCCATGCCAGCAACCATCTCTGTGTTAGAGGGTGACGTGGATCCATGTGGGTGCCACGTGGAATTATCATGGAAGAAGACTTAAAAACTTTAAGAGACCATATCTTTTGATCCAGAACTCAAATTGAGAGAAAATTACAGTCATTGGAAAGCTCTTGAGAAGCATAAGGCGATGGTGTCCTTTTGAAAGGGATTCAAGGAGGTTGAGGAAAATTTTAATTTAATACCCCATCCCTTAAAAGGGTACTTAGGGGATTGGGTGTGTTACAGCCTTCACGGTGTGTCCTATGCCAGAATGCAGAAGAATTTATTCAATATATTTTTATAGAGTGTAGCTTTACAACAAAAACTTGGAATTATGCTATGGACCCCCTCCAACAATGGATAAGATGGTTTGCAAACTGCTCATATTTATTCACACAGTGGAAAATACATTACAATGGGAATCTCAAGAAAAAAACTATATTAATAAGGTTCTAGGAATCCGTTCCAAAATACATTTGTTGGGGTGTTTGGCTAGCTCGTAACAAAAGGATTTTTGAAGACGATAAAAAAACTCCTTGTCAAGTCTCTATGAAATATTGTGCTCTCCTTACATAATACATGAGACAATGAGTACAATGGAAATCCCAACACATGGAAAATTTTGAAAATCAATGGACAAGCTCCTTCATCCCAGGGTTCAACTCGCTAACTGGTTCAAACTTAGCCACCACCCCAAGTTGGGAAATAAGACTTAATAAATAAAAATTCTTATCTTGGCAGAAAAAAGAAATCATTTTCTATTATTTTTTTTTATGGAGCCTCAAGAGGAAATCCAGGGGCGACAGGTGTAGGGGGTATTATCTATAATCCCGGAGGACAAATTGTATCCATCTATGCCTTGGGTCTTGAAACTATAACCATTAATGAAGCAAAGGCCTTTGCGCTCTATGCTGGTATCATATTAGCTCTTTCCCATCAAATTAGTAATCTCATTATATGTGGAGACTCAATGCTTGTTATAAGAGCCATAATCCACGAGAACATAACAGGAGGTAATAGGTACAAGGGAATTATGATTTGGGTTTTTGATGCTCTTAAACTCCTAAAAAAATCAAACTTCTTCCATATCAAGGAACACCACAATGAGGAAGCAGATAAGAATGAAAAAATTGGTTCTAGGTTAATTAAAGGGAAAATGTTAATTAAAGGGTAATTAAGGACCCACCTTGCTCCTTAATTGTTATTATGAAACATGGAAATGGCAAGGACAAAGGGAGAGGTGTCAAAGTCTTATCGACACCCTCTCCTTTAAGATCGAGTTATTTCACTAATTACATTAGCGAATGTGCAGACTGGTTAATAGTGAAGGTGAGTATGGGAAATTTTGTTGGCTCAATGCAGAGAGCATGGCGGCTCAGCCATGGTCCCTAGCCAAATGTTGAAGAGGGATCCCTTGCCATCCAGACTTCTCCTCTTAGTATTCGTCCATCAGATTCCAGGTACCCTTGGGTCCTTCACGAGCTTCAAATTTTCATATTCTCTGTTTTAAACAAGAATTTCCTTGAAATTGGCATAGAGTGGTCTCTTTTAGATTGTTTTTACAGTTATTGGGAGTATTATTCCATTCGAAATAATATTTATTTGGTTTCTATCTCAATGGTTTTCCCCCTCTCGCCCCCTAATTTTTTTCCCGCCTCTCTGTTTCCCTATATCATTCTCTCTCGAGTCCCCTTTCATTGTTTGGGACTCTAAGTGAATTCTTTGAAGCCCATTTCTTCCAATTTTCAGATTCTACATGCTTCTCCTAGATTTTTAGGAATTTTCCAAAGACCCTCCCATCTTCATCTTTCAAATCCTCTCCTTACCATTCATTCCCCTGTATCGAGTCCTTTAGCCTATTCTATTCTGAAGCTATAAATCTTGAATTCGTGCATAATCCTTCCTCAAACCTCCGTCCTTCACCTGTGGATTTTATCCTTGTTACTGCTCCTATATTTGTCTTTCAATTCAAGATTCGTGGTTATAAAAATGTCAATTGGGAAACATACAACAACATGGATCTAAATTGGAATGAGATAAAAGGTAATTTGAAGCAGTATGAAGAGATACTTGAATGTATTAGGGCACGGTATGGTGAATACACAGGTAAAATCAGCAACATGGAAAAAAATCTTTCTCTTCTCTTAAGTAGAATTGAGAGCCTAAATCAAGAAAGACAAAAATCAATTTCCCTGGAGAAAATAATGGTCATGATTTTGCAGAGAACAGAGAAGCTAGAGCCAGTAGGTAGAAAATTCTAGGAAAGAGAGATTGAAAGGCAAAGGATACATGAAATTGAAATGGCAGTGACCACATTGTTGCAAAGGTTAAACACTATAGGACATGAGCGGTATTTCTATAGATCCAGAGCTCCTCCACAAACCTCTAATTCAAGATCAAATAACCATAATTCAAGGAATCACAACCTTTTAATACAATTTAAAAATTCTGTTAAAAAAATAAAATTACCATCACATGTTATGGTAAAGTCTTTATTTCTTAGAAAACAATAAAGTTTAAATAATTTTATTACGTTAAAAGTGATTATATATATGTGGGGGAATTGGAATTTATAATTTTATAATTAATTATGTATTATTAATTTAATTTAAAAAATAGTTTAATTCTTTAAAATTAGTTGTGTATTTTTAAATTAATTGTAAGTCTAGGTGTTTTTAGTTTACTAAAGTCAACTACACATATTTAAACTAATCACAAGCCTTGTTGTGATTATGTGCCACAAGTGAATCACTAGATGTGAATGAGGGCTAATATGTTAATGAGATTAGTTATCCCCTTTTTATTTTGAAGTGTTTTAAAAATCGTCTCTATAGAGGTGGTTCTAAATTCTTTTAACATAAGTGCTAGGTTCGAGGGGTATTTTTCTCTTTAGAAACCATTTGAGATTGCACCCTATTATATTTCTTTAAAACTCATAACATATAAGTGAGATAAACCACAACTAGAGTAAGATCTTATAGAATAACTAAAAATTTTGTTAACTTAATTATCAAGATCAAGAGAACACTTACTTAGACAATTTATTTCCTTTTACAACATTATTTTTTATGAAAATTTAATTTATTGACATTTATTGTAAAAAAAAAGAAGGTTAAATGTTCTAAGAATCCCCCTGGATGAGGTGACACCTAGATGACATGCATATCTAGAGGCAGCGGCAGTGCAGAGGTCGTCCCTTCATCTCATAATCCCTCACGCGCCCAGTTCATAAGCTCATAGGTTCACGATGGTTTAGTCGGACAGGAGGTTAATGGGGAGTATGAAGAAGCTACTCCTCGCACGTTGCAATATGATGGGAACATTCATGGAGTCTCAAGTTATTGATTTCTCAGTACTCTTGGCTTTTGCGAGTATGATGGAGCTTGGAGGAATAAGGATGTAGTCGGGCGAGTCATGGGTGTTGAATTTTCACTATGCTAGGATCAAGCATGAGGCTTATTTCATTTAGCATGTACTTGAACCATAAACAAATTCAGCTACACCATACACAAGTGTTGCAATAACCAAGATCACAAGAATAACTACCATGCACAAGAACACAAGAAATATCTTAGGAAACCCTTATACTCAAGGGAAGAAAACCTAGCAATCCTTTGTTATATTCTCAAGAGAAGATCCCCCAACCATAAACCCTAATGCACACAAGAGGGTGTTTCTACAACCTTGAAACTAGCACCCAAGAGAGGTGTGCACTTCAGCCTTACATGCACTTGCTGAAATTCCAATTTTTACATGTGAGAGTGTGTGTTTCCTCAATGGGGAAATCACCTATATTTATACAATCCTAGACATAGCGATAGGTGTGTCTATTGGCACAATAGGGACGACCTCAATAACTCATAAATATAATTAATTATTACAATAAACCTTAATTATCTTTCACATATG
>CBVK0100854917.1:0-10955 GCA_900067695.1 Picea abies
AGGGTTAATAGGACAAGGGCTATCTCCATTCATGGTCGTAACAAACTCTCCTGCATCTATTCTCCTAAGCTCGAGAAGGAAATAAGATCTATAGTGAATATCATCCCAAGGTCTGTATAGACCAGTCATTTCCTCTAGAATCACCTTGTTAGAGGGCAAGATTAATTCCAAAGGGTCATGAGCGGCGAGAGATTATTGATCCCAAATAGGCTCGTGAACTGTATCTAGCTTATGTGGGGGATCCATATGAGGGTTGGTCGAGGCCTGCTAGACAACATTGTGCACAAACTCAGCAGCGAATAAGGGCATGGCCATCCCAAGGTTCCCTACCCCTTCCATTGAGCCTATGGGGAAGGTAAATTCCACTTGTTTTGAAAGACGACACTTGAAAAATTGTAGCCTTCATTTGGACGGGGATGACCGAAATAAACCTTACATCATTGGAAGGTAGCAAATAATCAAACGTTCCCATCAAAGAAGAAAACATATGGCACCTAAGTTGACAGTTCCTGGTTGTAGGTTATCAATCATCAGGACCATGTATTCCCTCGATGAAGGGTCAGGATGGGAGAAGGATAACTGGTCCATAGTTATAATCCATCCTTCATGCGGAAAGCATAAGACCCTAAAAATGGTGGCTACAACCGCATGCATTGTGTAATTCCAACTCCGTCCTAAAAAAATATTGTAGTCAATAGGTGCATCTACTAATTCAACTTCGACGCACACAGTTTTACCCTCCAACTACACGGGAAAAGAGAGAATTATATCATGTGGTCTGAACGATAGACCATCAAATGTTGTTATCAATGTGGGCAACAGAGACAACTCAGGGTGGCCAATGGCCTTCCAACATACCAATGACATCACGCAAATCGAGGCAATCTCATCAAGCATCGTACATAAAATGTTCCATGTCAACGATTTCGTGGTGTATGCCACTACTATATGAAAGGTGATAAGGTGAGGAAGATGAGGCTTAAGGTCTATCGGATCGAAAAAGATCATTCCTGAGTTATTGGTCTCAGCCACTCCCAAGGCAGAAAACAATGATTTTCTCTGTGAGGGAAAACTCTAGAGAACCTCCACAGTAGACATTGCACAAGAAGTTTGTGCTAGATCCTCCACAATAGAGAAATTATGAGCATCCCTCATGTTTGGGTTGTGAGAATCCTTCTTGAACACACCTTTAGAGATGTGAGTCATTGTTTCTCCCACTATCTCGTCAATTTGAAGATGAGTCAATGGGTTGGAGGCCTCTTTTCCCTTCTCAACAGATTCACGAGCTCCGTATTCACGAGTCCTGGTTGATAAATGAGATTTTGCGTTCATCATGTAAATGTTTTCATCTGGGTTGTTTGGATTAGGAGAGGGGCGTCCCTGACTACCCCCACACACGCTCGTGGATGTGGAGGCTTGAGCCATATTTTTCCCTTGTGGAAAAGGGTTTTTCAACATAGCAGGTTGTTTCTGTGCTAGTATCTTCTGGGCTTCCGAAAGACGAGGGCATAGGTGAGTCAAGTGGTCATTTGTGAAAAGATTACATGGAAACTTCACCTTTCTATTTTCATTTTTTCCCTCACCAACATTATTTGTAACATTTTTATCCCCCTTAACCTTCCTATTTTTCTATTTCTTCTTTGCCTCGGTCTACTAGTTAGCCTTGGGAGTTTTCAATTGCACATTATGTACAACCAATGTCTGACCACAGTCTGTTGAATCGATAATTGTTGTAATTGATTAGACAAAAGATCCTTGGAATTGATTTGTGTTGATCCAATTATGCCATCGGCATGAGGCCCATAATTTTGTTTGTCTTTGTCGAGAGCTTACCATGGTGCATCAGGTAAGATCTCGTATAGCATGCCAGACTAAGAGTAAATTAGTTCCAGCTGTTGGGCTCTCATAATAGTCTCTTCTTCAAAAAACATCCCAAACATTGCTACGTCTTTGGACATGCAAGGAAACAAAGACTTTAAGAACCACTCAAGCAAGAATGTAGGAGGGACCTTGACTTTAATCAAACGCTTTCTTTGTTGCCATTCTCGTGTGTGATCCAAGATATGGTCAGATTTCGTCTGCTCGAAGTTGGCCAACAACTCGATGCTGGAATCGTATCTCACCGACAACTGGAAATGTTTCAAGAAAACCATAGCCAGGTCATTAAAGTAAGAATACTTCAAGTTTTCGAGCTCGATATACCATTTTGTTGCACCCCCTATAAAAGTGCGTTGAAACAAGAGAAACTGAACAGATTAATCTTTCAACGATTTAAATGAGCACCACAAGTGAAAAGTCATCACGTGATCACCTGGATATTCGCCAGGATTTCCCTCAAAATTAGGGATGTCAGAAGGAAACTTACTAGGCATGTGGGGCCAATTCAAATCATGACAAATCGGGTCATTTAAAAATCTCAACATGTCAGGAAAATGCGTAGTTTCCAAAAAGGTTAGTCTTGGTTGCAGAGTGTTTACATGAAAATAGGGGCTTGGATTTTGGATAGCACCAAGTTGCCAGGAAAATTTGGACTACTAGCCAGGATTTTGGTAGATGCCATGATGGCCCTGTCCATAGAAAGGGATTTGTGTCTGATGTTGTATCGTTAGTTGATTCCAAAAGTTAGATGACATGGCTTGAGCAGGGATTGCTCCTTGTACAGTGTTCCACAGACCTTGGTTGGGGATGCCCCTAGTCGACCCTCCTAGAATAGGTATTGAACCTTACCTGAGGTTCCACATAGTGTGGGATGGGTTTCCCCTGATCGAAATCCCTTGTGAGGGAAACGATCCATGCCAAGTATTCCCAATACCTTGCAAGGAGTAAACTCATGTCATCTCTCCCTGTGAAGGAATAAAACCTTGCACGGGTTTTTTTTTACTAAATACAAGGTTTCCCCCAGTCGAGAAAGAAGTCGAAGTAAAAGTGTTATTTCAAAATGCATCAAGCAAAGAAAATGACATTGATACCACCAGAGTCGTGTAGGATGAAGGTCCTTGGCTCCCTCCACTATACAAAATATAGTTGGCATTATTCCTGATTGGTTGTTGAAACATGTCATCGAGAGAAGGGGACAAAGGAAGTATGTGACCCCCACTATAAGGAATAGCATTGAAAGGGGAAATGGTGCCCACGAAAGATCCTTGTAAGGGAGAATTAGAGCTCCCTCCCCCCAAACCCATGGTCTGTAGAGTAGAGTATGTAATAACTAAGTTAGAGTCAAAAACAGGCATCCCATATGAGAAGTGAGCGCCTGAAGCGTTATGAATGAAAGGAACAATGGTTGAAACTATCGAAGGAATTGAACCACTGCCCAAAGTAGTAGGCGTCGAGACAGTCATGTTCCTAACAGGCAGAGGTGGGGGAGGAGGTACAATGCCCCCTCTTGTGGAATTCATGATGGGAGTATGAGGACTCCTTGACAAAGTAGCACCAGTTTCTTCCATCACCACTCACCAAATAAACTGGCATTCAGGAGAAGTCACCTCGAGATTGACTATCTGAATTAGAAGCGATGCTAATAAGTCAGTGATCAAAGGATGTTTTGGTCTGAAACCTCCAGTCTCGAGGTTATAAATGATGGATTCCTCTGGAGAAGGAATTATTTTCTTGAATATGGCTTGGGTACAATTTCCTGTGGCCTGGTAGCTTCGAAAGATCCTTCTTGATCTAGCCTGCATCTCAATAGTGGCAGAGGTGGCTCCAAAGTAACCAACGACATGGCTTGAAACCTATGTGAATGGAGGAGTTTTTGATATTCCACTTTGTGAAATTATCAACCAACACTATAAGGTTTATCTAGCACGAATCACAAAGCACACACTAAAATTCCCTAAAGGAAAATCAAGCAAACAACTAACTAGTGGGAAGGATAGTTACGACAATTGACACCAGAGAAACTTCCTGGTGCAAGGAAACTCAAACACAGAATCACCCTTCAGGTATACTATGCAAAGAGAAATCTGATGTTTTCCCTAGGTAACATGGTATACCCCCACAGTCACCAGTGTAAGTTCATAAATATAGGCAACTAGGTTTCCAACTCGCAGTCAGTCATCAGGTAGGTGAATTGACAGTCGGTTTGATTGTAATGAGCAAGATAACAAAGTCCAAATCCCTTAAAGGGTACCAAATTTAGTTGTTCTGGAATACAAATAAGGATATTGAACGGATTCGAGTTCCATGAGGCTTCGTAGTCAAATGTGATCAGTTTGATTCCCAAAAAAGACCCTCAATATACAATCCCCATTATGTTTGGTCCGGCTTTGAAGGGATTATCTCCTCTAACTTTCCTTACATGACCTCGTGTTTATCCCTATGTTAGAGGGGCGTCTCGGCTAACTCTTACGGAGATGGACTTTAGACACTTCCTATCATAGACTCCAATGTTTGTTTAAATGGCCTTGAAGAGTTTCCTCTTCACACATATTTCAAGGCCCTAAAAACCTAAATTAGTTGGTGAACCCTACAAATAGAAAATCTAATAGATTTTAAGTTAAGCGTTGATTTTATGGGATTGATTTACTCAAATGATATGAACATGCAACTTGTGGTGTTTGGAAAAGATGAAAAAGAAGAAAACTTTAGAGCATTTATATGAAAAAGAAAACTAGATAATTCAAATTTAAAGCAAATGCTTGTAAAATATTTGTGAATGTAAACCTTTCATAACAATGTTCCAAGATCTTATAATTGAAAGTTTCCTAAAATAGATTTTTTGTTTCACAATGCAAAACTACTTATACTTTAAGGAAAAAAAGAAAGAACTTTAAAACTGGAACTCTTTTCTTTTGCAAACCGACATCCTACGCTACACTACCAAACTAGGTGCATAACTACATGCAACAAATTGTTTTTGATTTTTTGAAATGTTTAAACTAGAAAAAAAAAAAGTAAAAGATTCTTTTTTGTTTTTCAAAGAATAAAACAAAATAAAGAGAACACAAAACCCATGATTAACACAAACCCTAGGCCAACTTCCTAAACGCAGGGATTCAAAAGAATTTAGAGGATCTAAAACTTGAAAGCTCACTCTAAACCTCTAAGGAAAACAAAAGAAGATCAAGAATCAAGTTAAAATTGATTCTTTAACCCAACCTAAGACCACTAAAAGAGACCTTGTAAAGTCCAAGAAAGACCTAAGAAGCCCAAGGCTTATGTCAGGAAAGAGAAAAACTCATTTTTTTTTAAAAACCTTCAAGACACGGAGACACAGGCTATTGCACCAACAACCTGTGTATGTACGTGGGTTGTATACTGTGCAGACTACATATGTACATGGGCTGAGCCAAAGCGGGTCACGTACACCTCTGAGAGTTTTCAAAAATAAAAATACTTGGCAGACTGACTGGGCATGGAAAGCTAGTAGGCACCTGAAAGGTGACCAAAAACCCTAAATTGACTCAATAAAACCTATAAAACTAAAAAACAAGATGAAAAATCCAATTAAAACCAAAAAACCTCCCACTAAGACCCTAGAGAGACTCCCTAGTGGAGTTGCCAATTCTGTTAGTTGGGAAAATCCCCCTATTACTATACTAGGTCAGAATATAGGCAGAGCACTGACTTTCCTTAAAAGACAACCCTAATCCTAAGCTATCCCAAAACTATCCAAATAGAGAGACAAAATTGAAGAAGGAAGATTATCACGTGTACCTTAGTCCTTAACATCCAATGTAGACTTCCTTCAACTTTGTAGCTTCCTAAGTTGTGGGTATCCTCCCAAAGTTGACTTGAAAAAACACTTAGGAAAACAATGCTACAAATATACAATCTCTACTTATCAATGTTAGTGTTAAGATATAAACATAGACACATTAATAAATAAAGATATCAATATGGAATGTATTGGGACAGGGAAATAACTCTTTTATTCAAACTAAATATTAAAATATTACAACCTTCTCATGGGTTGACGCTCCGTGAACTAGGTCCGGGCTCCTCTTACTACTACTCCAAGTGCATCATTCTCATGTTGCCTCTCACAATCAACTGATCTCTTTGAGAAAAGGGAAGGGATTGCATAAAGAGAAAGGGTTGAAGGGGAATGTTGAGGCCAAATCTCAGAAAGGGCTGCAAAACTTGGGCTAGAAGGGGAAGTGATTTTGGTAGAGTGTCTTTGTTCTCTTTCTTGATGTTGGAATGAGACCCCAAGACCTATTTTTATACGAAAACAATATGGTTACTCGGTTTGGGGATAGGATACAATGGTTAAAATGGTTGGGAAATCCTCAATAGCCCGTAAACTATGTCGAATTCCTTGCAACTTTTTATTTTTTTCAACTTTTGGAGGTAAACGCGGGTTGTTTAGCATGCAGTTTGAGTATGTACGTAGGTTTTCTAGTATGCAACATGTGTATGACGTGGGAAGTAGTGAAGCATGGCACGTACATGCTCTAAAAAATGGTTTTTTAAGAGAGATCCTCAACAATAGTTTGGCAAATTATGTAAGTAAAAATACCAATTCCATGTATGCATAGGTAAGGAATTTTAGGGCTATAACATAAATAACTTTGACACTTAGACACATCACCACTTTGTCGAACATTGGAGACAAGTAAGGATCACGAAATCCCGCCAGTTGTTAGATCAAGGAGGATCTTCGGGTGAATTCTCAGCCATCCGATCAAGTTTAGTGGAAGGAAAGGATAAGTGGGGCCAGCGGCATGAAGTCCCAGAATAAACATAGGTTGTCTAATCAAGAAAAGGGAAGATCTGTGGTGGTATATCTATTCAACTCTTCGATGATAAATGGATGTATAAAGGATCCATAATATCTCAGATTCCAGGAATCACAAAAATATCGCTAGTCATCAAATCAAGAATGAGCTTTGGATAACAAAGATTCCCCTAGACCGTTCGATCGTGCGAGGGAAGGAATAGTCAACCCAACATTGACCACTCTAGGATTATGAAGAGTTCCAAACAACTTAAACTCTCAAAGCCATGAAGTGCAAATCCATGATCCAAGAGGGAGACATGTGACAGAAGACAAAGATGACATGTGGCCCAATGAAATGGTGACAAGAGTCAAGGTGTAGTTGCCACAATAGGTATACGAAAGTCATGAATCAAGGTGACACATGTCAACCATTCGTCCTGTGCCACATCAACATTGATGTCATCAAGCCATGTTACTATGGGATTACAACCTCTTGGGATGTTCAGCTTCTCCTATTAGAAAAATTCCTGAAGCGTCGAAGGGTGAAGTCATGAAATAATGATGCTCATTGATTTAAGATTCTCCAGGTTCTCTCATGACCCTTAGATCAAGAATAGTGGAAGGATAGGGTAATGTCGATGGTAAGCAGTCATCAATACTGTATGACCTATTCATTATGTAAACACTCCGAAGGGATTGAACTAATTCAGAGTTCGAGTAGCCTAGAGTCCCATAGTCACAAATAGTTGAATACCCGGAGAGCGGGAGATCCTTTGTGCCTAAGTCTATGGTCATAACTCTTGGACATGTGAAGGTTATCAAGCAGGGAATGTTGATACACCCTTCAGTGGAATGTTCTCTAGAAGAGTTGGAAGACTGCAAAGGCCAGAGTCCTGAAATGTTGAAGTTCCGAAGTGAACAAAAACCATCCACTCAATTGTTGATTAAATCCTAACCGTCGATTTGTTTTAGCCTCCAGATAAGCAAGAATCGTCCATTTAAAGAGATTAACTCCACACTGTCGTAATAATATCAAAGACAAGGAAATTGATGGATGAGATTGAACCTTCCACGATAAAGCCTCATACGTATTCACCCTCAATCAAAGGTCAAGGTATTACGTAAAGTGGCAATGAGTTAAAGGGCTAACTGATTTAACACCTAGTCATGATATATGGTCACTTGGTGAAATGAAGTTCTTATGGGATAAAGCATAAAACAATCCTATTGATGGGCGTAAGTGACACACCATCAAGTGGAAGGTCAAATCCAGACCAGGGTTGTCTAAATAACCCAATCTGTTTGGAGTGAAATGACCTGACGAGTTTAATGGCTCTGTTGGCCAACTAAAATCCTAAAATAACAAAAGAAAGAAAAATAATCTAAAATAAATTAATACACTATGTACATGGACTAAATTATCTACAAGAGTTAAAGCAAAAATGTAAATATGATCATGTGATTATGAGCAAGGTATTTATAGTTTACAAGTTTTGGTGGATGCCTTGTAAAATCAAGGTTTTTTGCAATTTTTTATGAAGTAGATAAAGAAAGAACATGCATTTTATATTGTCTGTTTAATAATCAAAAAAAATCTAAAATAAAATCTAAAACACTAATAAAACATAATTCGAAACGAGAACATAAGAACAGTCAAAGCCAATATAAACTGTAACTATTTCATTTTTAAATAAACTAATAACAAAAAAGAATACGAGTAAAACTGACATGAGATTAATCAACTAATGATTTTATGTCTCTGCACAATCCAAACTAATAGTTATCTTGCCTGTGAGAAGAACCTGTAACAAGCTTGTGCTATCATCCCTAGAATAAACTCATAGGTATTTCTTGGGGAAAAGATATAAGAGCAGAGTAATAAACGCATAGCTCTGATGATCTTCTAATGATGAACACTTTAGTAAAAGAAATTTAATATAAAGAATTCATGTAATACATCACTTAACATCAAGCATAAATCATTGATATTTAAATGAAATAATGATCACAGATGTAATACATGAACAACAAATTACATACAGAATTTAAAATGTTGAATAAAATGTAATATCATATGCTGATAAGATTAAAGTTGTATAACATATTAACATTCCATAACATAAAAGGAAAAACGTAATGGGAAAGCTCCACATTGGTCTAAAGACAAAGAGTGAAAAGCTTGTCCATATAGTCTTCAAAGTTACATGTCCATAATACATCCAAATCCAAGCCTCCTTTACTAACAAGAGTGAACAATATTTAAACTAATTCAAGATCCAAACAGGATAGAGTTGAATCTCCCAAAATCAAGTAATATTACAAAAATAGTGAACTGGAAACCACTCATATAAGAGTTGGTTTGTTCAAAATTAAACCAAAGTTTTATAAAACATAAAAAATGAGAAACTAATGAACATTTAACCGTATAATTGAAAGTATTTACTCCAAGAAATCAACATCATAATCTTCCATTTCCTAAAAATAGCAAAACCAATTTGATATATTAGAAAAACAATTACCAATTACTAATTATTATTCAAAAGAGACTGGCTACAAAATCATAGATTTTGTAGCTAATCTTATTTTTAGCAAATGAAATCAAAATTCAAATCTACTTATTTAGTCTTAGATAATAGAAATGAATGAAATGAAAATAAAATTGTTTTACCATTAAAAATTAGCCAAAGAGGGGTCAGACAGTTCAAAGTTTATAATTGCCTTGAAACTGGTCGTATTCTTAATGATTATATTTCCATCCCTCTTGATTTGTTTATTCTCCATCTCTATATTTTCCTTGAGATCAAGGTTCTCTTGTTTCAATAAATCGTTCTGAGTAGTCAAGGTTCTAATTTGGGCATGTAAGAGAGGAACATATGTATATTAATGCTCTACCCAATTGAGGTAGTTATCACAGTGTAACAGGGAGATGGAAGATCGATGCGGGACACAGTCGACTAGGGGTGCTTCAATATTACCTGCAGTTTGTTCCAGATCATGCTTGATACCTGAAAATCAATCTTTACCCTTAAGACACGAGGGTAAATTGGTCACGAATTCATATGGTTCAACATGGGTGAAAACCTCCCTCCTGGAACACTGATTTTATGGGTCTTCACGCACCAAGAAATCATTTATCTCATGATCTAAACACCGATCATCAATCTCTATCGGTTCGATCAAGCTGATATGATTACCCTTTTAGTTTCTCAGTTTTCTAGAGATTAGACGACCATCATTCTTATTCTTGAAACTCAAATCTGTGTATTGTTGTTTTCTTCCTTTACAGAGTTTCTTGACATCATATTTAACATTAACGTTTAAACTAGCATTGTCCAAAGGCACATGAGGATATTTTCCCTTTAATTCAGCAGTCACTTGTTCTGGAGATCTTGAAGTTGAAAACTTACATGGAAATCCTTTATCTAGAGGGGTTTTATCAATAAATTATCAATAAACCTACATGGAAATCCTTTACGAACTGGATTTCAACCACTGGCCTGGTCGAGTTCGGGTTTGCAATTAAAAGAGGATTGGTTGTAGTGTCAATCTAGGTGAAACCATTTCTTATCAGAAAGGTCTCCCAATTGTCACCTATGTTCGATAGATAATACACCAACAAGATTTTAACGCGTCCATGGTGAAAGAGGCTCAAAATGATACCTTGTCACTTGTAACGCTTGGACATATTGTAAAGAATCATCAATAGGTAAAAAGGCATATCTAACTTGAACTCTCTGAAATTCATAAGCAAATGGATATGGTATAGAAAAACCAGCCCATATCGACCTTCGCACATAACAAATTGCTTCAGAATTAAAAGTAGACTATGCCATCTAGGTTTTAATAGAGCAATAGGAATACCTTTTATACATCAAGTGGTTTTACGGGAGTTCATAAGTAAACTCCACGAGACCTCTTCTATTCTAGCATTTTTAAACCACCTCTCGCCCTTTGATGGGACTTCTATTCTAGCATTTTTAAACCACCTCTCGCCCTTTGATGGGAGCCCTATCACTTTTCTCATGAAATCCTCTATCAATTCCAATTGTATGTCTCCAATCTTGGTTCTGAAACCGTCAAAGGTTTATGAAAAAGCTTTTGCAACCTCGAGATTATAGCCCTCGAACTTATTGAGGAATACATCCCACCCATGATCTTTTAGGTCATCAATAGCGTCATCATGAGAAAGTAAGGCTTGGCATCCGTTCGGCTCTATACGAATGGCGGGTGACATGACCATTGTGATAAGGATGCAATAGAAATCACTTGAAATAGTTTTAGGTTCCCAACGTGC
>CBVK0100854919.1:0-24212 GCA_900067695.1 Picea abies
ACTGGATAATGACTAATTATAAATAATAAACAAGGAATAACCTTAGGTGTGTGTGAAGTAACTCCAACACCCCTCCCTAAACATCACTATGGTGAAAATAAAGATTGGGTCCTGGAAACAAGACCATATTAGGTACCCAAGTACAAAAGATACACTGAAAATAAAGTGATGAAAGAGGGAAAAAATCATGGGAAACCCCCCCCCAAGGTACAATGTATGTAAAAATAAGAAATACAGTTGCTAGGAAACTGTATCCTTCACTCCAGGACAACCTCATAGAGAATCAAATTTTTTCTCAGTGAAGGTCTTGGTGAAAATGTTTGTCGTTTGTTCTGCTGAAGGACAAAACTGTAAGTCGATGATCTCCTCGTGTACTAAGTCCCGGATGTAGTTCATGTGGATCTCAATGTGCTTCATCCGATGCCTCTGAACTAGATCTCTGCAGAACTTCAGAGTGCTCTGGTTGTCACACCAGATGACAATCGATCGATGAAACTGAATGCCCAACTCAGTGAGAAAATGTTGTAGCCACATAGCATGAATGGTTATTTTAACTACCCCTCTCTACTCTACCTTGGCTGAAGATAGAACAATGGCATCTTGCTTCTTGCTCGACCAACCGATAGGTTCAGAGCCAAGACTAAGTGAGTACCCAGATGTGGACTTTCGATCAATGTTATCGCCAACCCAGTTAGAATCAGTAAACCCAATGAAATCTAATGTAGAGTATGTTGCATAATGAATCCCAAAGGTGATGGTTCCCTGTAAGTATCGAAGGATACACTTTGCATATTTCCAATGTAGCTCATGCATCTCTTGCATGAACCTAGAAACTACGCCAACTGCATATGAGAGGTTTGGTCTGGAGTGTGTGAGATACAACAAGCTCCCCACTAGTTGTCTGTATAGTGTTCTATCAACCAGTGGAGTCTCCCCTCCATCCTCAAGTTTGACTCCTGATAGGAAAGGAGTCGGAGAAGACTTGCAGTCTGTCATGTGAAATCTCTCAAGGAGATCTCATGCATACTTGGCCTGAGACAGTTTGATGCCTGATGCATCCTGACTGATCTCAAGTCCAAGGAAGAAGTGTATAGGACCCATGTCTGTCATCAAAAACCTGTCATATAAAATCCTATTGACTACAACAATCGTTGAAGTCGAACACTCGGTGATAAAAAAATCATCAACATAAAGAAATAAAAGTAGAAGTGAATCAGTCGTCCTAAGCATGTAGACATTCGGGTCTGATTTACAACATACGAAGTTCTGTGACAACA
The DNA here is from genome assembly GCA_900067695.1 of Picea abies. Taxonomy (NCBI): domain Eukaryota; kingdom Viridiplantae; phylum Streptophyta; class Pinopsida; order Pinales; family Pinaceae; genus Picea; species Picea abies. The sequence goes on from CBVK0100854919.1 coordinate 1,278, forward strand.
GGTAGGAATCCATCTTGGCATACCATGCCCTTGGAGCCTGCTTGAGGCCATAAAGTGACTTCTTCAGTCGATAGACCAAGGATGATTCCGGCATAAATCCCTGGGGTTGATCCATGTAGATATCCTCAGAGAGATCACTGTGAAGAAATTCATTCTTCACTTCCATCTAATGGACTTCCCATCCCTTGGTTGTCGCAATGGCAAGGGCCAAACGAATGGAATCCATCTTCACTATGGGAGTGAAGGTCTCATCATAGTCAATACCATGAACCTGTTGAAAGCCTTTGGCAACAAGCCTGGCTTTGTATCTTCTAATCTATCCATCCACTGCACTCTTGGTCCTGTAGACCCATCTGCATCTGACAAGTTTCCTCCCAAAATGAAGGGGAACCAAATCCCAAGTCCGGTTCTCAAGGAGGGAGTTGTAATCCTCCTGCATGGCGGATTCCCAAAAGGGATTTCCAGCAGCCTCGCCATAAGACTGTGGATCTGAAGACTGAACCAAGAAAATATGTCTGGAAGGAAATGGCTCAATGGCAGTGAGTGCAACAGGAGGCTCCAGAAATCAGATCAAGTCTTGCTTGTATCGGTTGGATCACCAATGAGATCCCTTGTATCCTGAAGAGTGGTGTGTGCCCACTTGGGCCTCTACTCTGGCTCTACAACTGCATATGGATGCTCTGACTCTGCATCTAACTGTATTGACTCTGAATATGAATCTGAATCATCTAATTCCTCTCAATCAGAACTCTCATCTGAAGAAGAGTTGGCATGTGCATGCTCATCATCTCGAACAGGTGGAAGAGTGAAAGTGTCTGCATGCGGTTGTTGAGGTACATGCGAGACACTTTCCTAGAATTGGACACTACACTTAATGATGAGCCGGTCTGAGGAAAGATGAATAAGCCAATATCCCTTCACACTGTCAGGGTATCCAACAAAAATGCACTCAATGCTCTGTGGATCAAGTGCCTTTCTCTTTTCAGAGGGAATCCGGGCCCATGCACATGAACCAAAAATGTGAAAGTGGGTCGCTTCCGGTTTGAGGCCACTCCAAGCCTTGTAGGGGGTCTTATCCTTGAAATATTTATGAGGAGATCTATTTTGGATGTATGTTGCACAATTAAGTGCTTTGGCCCATAGTCTCTATGGTAGTGACTTTGCATGCAACATGCAAGATGTCATCTCCTTTAGAGATCGTTTTTTCCGCTCAGCAACTCCGTTTTGCTGCGAAGTATAGGGAACTGTGTGCTGCAACTGAATCCCTGCCTCATGGAAAATATTGTGGATCTCATGATTCACATACTCTCCCCCGTTATCATTTCGGAGGACTTTGATATTATTTCTGGACCATGTCTCAACCAAGGCATTGAAATCTTTGAGGTGTTGAAAGACCTCGGATTTTTGCCTGAGAAAGTAGATCCAAGTAAAACGTGAGAAGTCATCAACACAAATGAGAACAAACTTCACTTTGTTGATGGATGGATGCAGAAAAGGACCCATGAGGTCACTGTGGATCATATCTAAAGGTGTGGAAGCTCCTTGAGACTTTCCTTTGTCGAATTTCTCTTGAGGGTGTTTTCTGAGAAAACATCCCTCACATACTCCCTTGGAGAAATGGATGTATGGTAGACTATCAACTAATTTGTGCTTGCTAAGATATTTCATGTATCTGAAATTCAAATGTCCAAACCTTTTGTGCCATATCCTACTACTTTCATTAGCATGAGTAAGCAGTAAAGCATAATCAGGTTCAATGAATTCAGAAAAAATATACAATCTAGAATGATGATTTACCTCACCAATAGAAACCCTAGAGTTGGTTTGCATGTCGTAGATGTCCATGGAATTTGCTATGAATATGAATTTCTTTCCGGTGTTGGAATTTTTCATCTGATACATGGAGAGAAGGTTGAAAGAAAGCTTGGGAACATGCAACACATTCTCGAAGCTTCCGTTGGTGAGTTCAATCCTTCCTTTTTCGGTGACTTCGACAGAAGAGTTGGAATAGGAGGACCTTTGCATTCATCCAAAGAAAAATATACTGCTTCTGAGGTATCCATGTGATGTGATACTCCTGAATCTACGATCCAAGCATCAGGAGAGGAGTTGATGGCAATCAAGGCATGGCTAGAATTATCTTTCTTGGAATTCAAATCTTCTGGCTTCTTCTTCTTTGCACCCTCAGGGATGCGGTCTCCAAGTTTTTTTGGATGAAGTATTTGAGACATCAGATATATTTGTTTTTGCATGCATGTGGATTATGAATGGAATCCTTTGTGACAGTATGTGCATTTCTCTCATTTTCTTCCCTTTTCTCCTTTGGATCTGGAGGCATCGGTGAAGGTTTTTGTGTAGCCTTCCTTCTTCCTATGTGCATGAGATTTTCACTTATCTTTATCTTTATATTTCTGATATTTTTGGCTGCCAGCATGCACAATGAGTGCATGCACCCTTGGGCCTTTGATTGCGCCCATGTTGATGAGCTTCGTTTGCTCTTGTGTCAAGGATTCGATAAAGTCCTCAAGAGAAGGCATCTTCCAGGTGGCTCCAGAGGTGAATCTAATAGTATGGAATGTAGATATGAATACAAATAATTCAGGACCAAGCTTGGAGATAATGGTGAGAACCATTTGTTTCTCCTCCGCCGATTTATCAACCCCGCAAGCTTTGAGTTGCGATAGTAAATCCTTGAATTTTGTAAAGAAATCTTGGATATTGTAGAATATTTTTGGATCCAATGTGAGCAGCTCCACCTCCAGCATGTGTCCCCTCATCTCATTCTATTTTCCAAATATCCCTTCCAATATTTTCCAGGCTTCATTGGGATTCTTACAAGAAGATATGTGAAAAAGGAGATCGGGAGAGATAAGACTGCAAATTGTTCCGAGTGCCTCATCCATGCGATTTAAGTACTTGGATTTTTCTATGGATGATGTCGGTTCTGTATCTGTATTCATGGTTAAATTGTACAACCCTCTGTGTTGGATATGTATGGCTATTTTCTCTTTCCATGAAAAATAGTTGTAAGGTGTAAAAATTAATTGTTTTTTGAATTCCATCTTTCCACTGTCTTCAATCTTTTGTACCTGCAAAAATTTTTGGTGTAGCTTTTGCTTAGCAGTCTATCGGCTCTGATACCATGTAAATGTGTTGAACCTGCACATAATAGATCTAGCTAAACAATAATACAAACATTTTTAGAGAGAAGTGGAGAAAGAATAAGAAGGAGAGAAAGAATGGGAGAATTCTCATTAACCGTTATGAATAATGAATAGTTTACACATGATATACTCTGTATAGCTCAATGAGTTCGACTTGAGGTGAACCAATGTGCCATAGTGGTGCTCTAGAGTGATTTGGACACACAACAACAGTTACAGGAGTGAACTGCCACCTATTTTAGTCTCTCAGGCAGTTACGGGAGTGAACTGTCACCTAATTGAGTTAATTAGTCAACTAGTCTTTAGTTAATTCACTGAACAAAGAGTAGTGAGGAGTTAACATAGGTAATCAAGGCTAATGCTCCACTCTAGTGATGATAACAAGGAAATTTTGAATTATCATGGTGATGATCCCAATGTTGAATGGTGATTATCCCAATGCAACATCTAAACTCAACTCAACTAGTCAAACTGAAGTGTCAACTGAAAGAGAATATTCTCCAGGTGGAATATTCTACCCTAAAATATAGGAGATTGGATAATGACTAATTATGAATAATAAACAAGAAATAACCTTAGGAAAAATAAATCCTAGGTGTGTGTGAAGTAACTCCAACAGTTGAGAGATATGTTGAACTTGCGACATCATTCCAGGATAGCCTTGAGGTGAGTCAAGTGATCTTTCTTGTTTTTAGAGAAGACGATGACATCATCAAGGTAGACCACAACCTACTGGTTAATGAGGCCACAAAAAGAAATTTCCATTGTTCTCTGGAAAGTGGCACCGAATTTTATCAATCCAAAAGGCATTTTACTATAGGCATAAGTGCCCCATGGGGTGCAAAAGTTGGTTTTAAGATGATCTGAGGGAGACATGAGGATCTGGTTGTATCTCGAAAAGCCATCTAGCAAAGATAGTCTTTTGGAAATAGACACCTGCTGGAGAATTTGTTTCATTAGAGGAATAGGGTAGTTATCTTTATCATATGCTCGGTTTAGGTTCCAAAAAATTGACACAGAGTTGAATTTCACCACTTTTTTTCCTTACAGGGACTAGATTAGACACCCATTGCGTGTGTCTCACTGGGAAAATTATCTTTACAGTTAGTAATTTATTCAGTTCTTTTTTAACAGTGGGTTCTAATTTCAGATGCATCTTCCTCAATTTATGTTGAAAAGGCGATGTCTGGGGTTTCATGGGAATAACATGTTGTATGATGTTGGGGTCGAATGTTTTCAAGTCATCATATGTCCTAGCAAAAACATCTTTAAATTCTTTAGACAATTTTATAAAAGAAGATCGTTCTTGCTCGAAACATCCTATTCCCAGATTAATATTTTGAGGATTTTCCTTTGTTTCTAAATTAACCGTCTCATAAATCAAAGAAGAACTATTTGTTTTACAATTAACTGTCCCTCTAAATTTAGCATGCAACTCATAAAATTTCTCTAGTCTTACAACATATCTAGGGATAGAGTTTACTAGATCGTATGTCGATTTAGGAGATCTAGGATCTGATATTACCGTGAAGTTTTGGAGGTTCTCATCATGAGTGCCTTCATCAATGGCTGCACCTTGGAAAGTATCTTCCATATGCAGGAAGTTGATAATCTGTTGGTCATCGTCGAATACTCTCCAATTTGTAATGTTATCCGGGATCGACGGTATGAACAACAATTCAATTGAAAACATATTAGGGGAAAGACCTTCAGTGGGAAATAGTTTAGAAGCAACATTGGCCAATAAATCAGCTTTTGAATTACTCAAACTAGGAATGGAAATTATGTTGAATGATGAAAATTTATGCATTAAACTCCATACCTTTGTCTGGTATCTTTTCAGATGTGGTGATAAGCAACGTATGGAATTTCTTACCTACCTAACCACGATTTCTAAATCACCAAATACTATCAAATTTCGTGCATCCATATCCAAAGATTTCCTGAGTCTTTGTAGAAGTGCTTCGTATCCAGTCGTGTTATTGGTACATTCAAACTCTAACCAGCAAGCAATGAAAGTCTTATTACCTATAGGATTGATGAGTACACAACTAGCACCTACTCCTTATTTGGATTTGGATCTGTCAAAGTATAAGGACCATATCTGTGCGTCATCGACAATACTTGGCATATTTGGTAGAGCTGATGTCTGAGTATAGGTTACAACTTCATATTGTTGCGCAGGATTAGTGATAGGGGAAACTTTAGTCATGAAATTACCAAAGAAGGTATTCATTCCCTGTGTTTCAAATGAATTAGCAACTGTAATGAAAGGTTCATTTGTGTCATTAATATTGGTTATGGTATGCTTGAGATAACGTTCTCTATTTATCCTGATTTTGTTGGGCTGCCCATTTTCAGGCAGCCACAAGTGAGACCAATATGTGGCAAAGTAACCATCCAACTGCTCTAACCAATCCCTGCTTAAAAACAAACCATAAAATTCAGAGATATCCACAATGATAATATCAATTATCTAATGAACCTTAGGATTGGATGATAATCTAATCAACACATTCTTAAGCTCATCAATAACTTTAACTTTAGTTCGATCTAGCTAAATGATTTTAAGGTTAGAAGGTTTAACTTTTTCATTACCTTTTTGGAAAATAGATAGAGGCATCACGTTTGATGATGCACCAGAATCGACCATGCAATTATATACATTCCGATTAAAAGTTTCAAAGGTTAACAAAAAAGGCAGGACATTTTTTCGAGCGTTAACAACAAAATTCTGTTGATTTTTAGTTGTTGTCCCTAAAACAGTTTTATCTATATTTCCCATAGTTTTTTCTTCTAAGTCCCTTTTCTCTGGAGGTTCAGAAGTTGTTTTAGTTGGGGCCTTTTTGGCTATATTTAAATCAATTTCTGCTGATTTTTTGCTGTTAGAATCGTTCTTTTTGTTGTTTTCAGCGATACTTTGAAGCATTTTCTGCAAAATAAGAGGAAATTTCAGCAGCTCAAAAACAAAAATATTAGCTCTCAATTTTTTTATATCTTCAATTAAATCATATTCTAAAATAGGGGCTACTAATATTTGTTTAATTTCATCTTTCTTTTATTGTTTTGGAAACACATTTTTACTCATTTCAGAAGAGGGTTTGTTTTGGGTTTTGCTTCTTGTATTGTAGGGGTGGACAGTTTCGAAGTTTTCTTGGAAAATACTATCTGACAGGTGACCAAAAACAAGACGAGATGAATCTTCCTCTTTCGATACATCTTCCTCTACTACATCTTCAGAGTTATCAGGTGGGACATAAACATAATTATCATGTGCTTCTAAGATGGTTTGCAAAGCATACTATAAAATTTTGAAATTTAGACCTTATGTGATCGGGTTTGGCCGGTTGGGAGGAATTTTTTTTCTGAAAGGAGGTTTAAAACTTCATTTGATTTTTTATGCCTCCTTGGCTGATCTCTTCAAGTCAATTACCTGATTGGACAATTTTTGGAAATCTTTCTATAATATTTCTAAGTCTAAATTTTCTTGTTGACTCTTAAGTTGGGGTGGCCTAGCGAGAATTTCTAGTTTCTTTTTAGAAGATGAGGTTGTTTCAGCTTCACTGCTAAGATTATCTTTTAAGCTTAATATATCTTTCTCAATTTGGCTTGCCTCCTCAAAGGCTTCTAACAATGTGTTCTTTTTAGACCTTTTGACCCATATGGTTATATTATTGTGTAAGGCTTTAGTATAATATGCAACAATTAGACTTTCTACAGGCATCAAATCTGTAGGGATTTTATTTTTTAAAGTAAGAAATATTTGGTTAAATTATTTCACTTTTTCCTTAGGATTCATTTTTAGACTGGAAAGTTCCATAACCAAGACTTCATGAGATTTCTCATCTCCAAATTTTTCCAAGAAACAAGTTTCAAACTTGTCCCAAGAGACGATGGTTTGGGGCTGCTGGGAAAAATACCATGTGGAGGCATTCCTCTCAAGAGTATAAAGAAATAATCAGCATACTATATCCTCATGCTCAACACTTCGAAGTCTAATGGCCAACATAAATATTTTGATGTGATCCTCAGCAGATTGTTTCGAATCTGGATCAAATTTAGGCAACCATTTCTCTGGGTGTTTTGGTAATCGGTGTTGAGGTTCTGGTATAGCTACAACATCTTGATCAAGCCAAGGTCTGGCAGGATTGTTTTGGTTTTCCATGGGAGTTGGTGGTGTCAAAGCATGAGATGATTCTGATGAAGAACTGCCTTCGTCTAAAGATTCTCCTCCTAAAGAGGATGGAGACGAACCAGGCGAGGAAGGTGGGATACTAGCTCCTCCTGATCCAAGGATAGGTGTTTCGATAAGATTGGTAGTATTATCACCTAAAGGGTTCTTGGGCAGACCAGTGCCTCGGAGTTGTTGTTGGATATCTGTGAAATCAAGAGGTTGATTAAGAAGCCTACTAGGTTGTCTAATAAGAGCTAAGGCACTATGAGTTCTGATAAGTGACTGATGAACAGTTTCTTGGACGTTGACCACTTGAGGAATTGGTGTGACCGATTCAATAGGAATATTAGGGTTATTGATTGAGGTAGTTGTTGTTTCAAGTGTAACGTTGTTGTTTGAGCGACTACGCATTACGACAGGAGAATGAGTGTGCGGGGGAGGAGTCTTGCGACCTCCACATACATCAATTAAATTCAGGCCCTACTTCTAGTGCCATTTGTTGATGGGCGTAAGTGACACACTATCAACTGGAAGGTCAAATCCGGACCGGGGTTGTCTAAATAACCCAAGCCGTTTGGAGTGAAATGACCTGATGAGTTTAATGGCTCCGTTGGCCAACTAAAATCCTAAAATAAAAAAAGAAAGAAAACTAATCTAAAATAAATTATGACACTATGTACACGGACTAAACTTTCTACAAGTTTTAAAGAAGAAATGTAAATATGATCATGTTATTATGAACAGGGTATTTACAATTTGCAAGTTTTGGTGGATGTCTTATGAAATCAAGGTTTTTTGCAATTGTTTATGAAGTAGATAAAGAAATCACATACATTTTATATTTTTTGTTTAATAATTAAAAAAAATCTAAAATAAAATCTAAAACACTAATAAAACATAATTTGAAACGAGAACAGAATAACAGTCAAAGCCAATATAAATTGTTCCAATTTCATTTTTAAATAAACTAATAACAGAAAAGAATATGAGTAAAACTAACCTGAGATTAATCAACTAATGAGTTTATGTCTCTGCGCAATTCAAAGTCTCAAATATCTTGCCTGTGAGAAGAACCTGTAACAAGCTTGTGTTATCATCCCTAAAATAAACTCATAGGTATTTCTTAGGGCAAAGATATAAGAGAAGAGTAATAAACACATAGATCTGGTGATATTGTAATGATGAACACTTTAGTAAAAGAAATTTAATATAAAGCATTCATGTAATACATCACTTAATATCAAGCATAAATCACTGATATTTAAATGAAATAATGATCACATATGTAATATATGAACAACAAATTACATACAGAATTTAAAGTGATGAATAAAATGTAATACCATATGCTGATAAGACTAAAGTTGTATAACATATTGACATTCCATAATATAAAAGACAAAACATAATGGGAAAGCTCCTTGCTGGTCTAAAGACAAAGAGTGAAAATCTTGTCCATATAGTCTTCAAAGTTACATGTCCATAATGCGTCCAAATCCAAGCCTCCGTTACTAACAAGAGTGAACAATATTTAAACTAATTCAGGATCCAAAAGCTCATATCACACAGTATAGAGTTGAATCTCCCAAAATCAAGTAATATTACAAAAAATAGTGAACTGGAAACCACTCATACAAGAGTTGGTTTGTTCAAAATTAAACCAAAGTTTTATAAAACATAAAAAAACAGAAACTATTGAACATTTAAGCATATAAGTGAAAGTATTTACTCCAAGCAATCAACAACATAATCTTCCATTTCCTGAAAATAGCAAAACCAATTTGATATATTAGAAAAACAATTACTAATTACTAATTATTATTCAAAGGAGACTGGCTACATAATCATAGATTTTGTAGCTAATCTTATTTTTAGCAAATGAAATCAAAATTCAAATCTACTTATTTAGACTTATATAACAGAAATGAATGAAATGAAAATAAAATCGTTTTACCATTAAAAATGAGCCAAAGAGGGATCAGATAGTTCAGAGTTTATAATTTCTTTGAAACTGGTCGTATTCTTAATGATTATATTTCCATCCCTCTTAATTTGTTTATTCTACCTCTCTATATGTGCCTTGAGATCAAGTTTCTCTTGTTTCAATAGATCGTTCTAAGTAGTCAAGGTTCTAATTCAGGCCTATAAGAGAGGAACATTTGTATAGTAATGCTCTACCCAATCGAGGCAACTATCATAGTGTATCGGGAAGATGGTAGATCGACATGGGACAGAGTTGACCAGGGGTGCTTCAATCTTACCTGCGGTTTGTTCTAGATCGTGCCTGATACCCAAAAATCCTTCTTTACCCTTAAGACACGGGGGTAAATCGGTCACGAAATCATATGGTTCAACATGGGTGAAAACCTCCCTCCTGGAACACTGATTTTCTGGGTCTTCACGCACCAAGAAATCCTTTATCTCATGATCTGAACACCGATCATTGATCTCAATCGGTTCGATCGAGCTCAGATGATTACCCTTTCGGTTTCTCAGTTTTCTAGAGATTAGATGACCAACATTCTTGTTCTTGAAACTCAAATCCGTGCAATGTTGTTTTCTTCCTTTACAGAGTTTCTTGACATCAGATTTAACATTAACGTTTAAACTAGCATCGTCCATAGACACATGAGGATCTTTTCCCCTTAATTTGGAAATCACTTGTTTTGGAGATCTTGCAGGTGAAAACCTACATGGTAATTCTTTATCTAGAAGGGTTTTATCAATAAATCATGGTCCATCAATTGAATTGATGAACTGGCTTTCAACCACTGGCCTGACCTAGTTAGGGTTTGCAATCAAGAGAGGATTGGTTGTAGTGTCAGTCTGGGTGAAACCATTTCTTATCAAAAAGGTCTCCCAATTGTCACCTATGTTCGAAAGATGATACACCAACAAGATTTTAATGAGTCCAGGGTGAAATAGGCTCAAATTGATACCATGTCACTTGTAATGCTTGGACATGTTATAAAGACTCATCAATAGGTAAAAGGGAATATCTAACTCGAATCCTATGAAATTCATAAGAAAATGAATATGGTATAGAAAAACCAGCCCATATCGACCTTTGCACATAACAAATTGCTTCATAATTAAAAGTAGACTATGCCATCGAGGTTTTAATAGAGCGTTAGGAATACCTTTTACACAACAAGTGGTTTTACGAGAGGTCATAAATAAACTCCACAGGACCTCTTCTATTCTAGCATTTTTAAACCACCTCTCGCCCTTTGATGGGAGCCCTGTCGCTTTGCTCATGAAATCCTCTGTTAATTCCAACTGTATGTCTCCAATATTGGCTCTGAAACTGTCAAAGGTTTGTGCAAAATCTTTTGCAGCCTGGAGATTATATCCCTCGAACTTCTTGAGGAATACATCCCACCCATGATCCTTTAGGTCATCAATAATGTCGTCATGCAATAGTAAAGCTTGGAATCCATTTGGCTCTATACAAACGACGGGTGCCATGACCATTGTGATAAGGATGCAACAGAAATCACTCAGAATATTTTTAGGTTCCCAACGTGCGAGCAACAGAAACAGGTCTGACTGGAGAGTGGAAGCATGAAAATATCAGAGCCTGGGGACTATCATAACTCAGATTGGAGAATTAGGGAGAAGGAAAACTAGAGGGTTCATAGAATTCCATACCATCTCTCATGATGAGTGCAAAAAAAGCTACAGAGTACAAAACCCTATGCACATATACAAAACCCTATGCACATAATGAATAGCTTCATTAATGTTTTGGGCCAGCAAGGTAAGGCGAAAATGCAACTACAACATGCCTATACTCATTGGCATGAATGTTGATATGACCATTAAAATCATGAGAAGAATATCAACAGTTAACCAAGGTTCTTCATTCATCAAAACATTTCAGCAATTAACTATTGAACTATTGAATTCATAACAACCATAATAAAACAAGAAAAATTCGATAATGGATTAATCAACCATTTCATAAGATTTGAATTTTAATCACATGTGGGTGGATTTTAAAATGATATTTCTAAGATAAAAGATTATTAAACCAAGCCAAGTTTTATATTTAAATTCATGCTTACAGTCATGAATTAAAAATAAAACAAATGAAAATGAAAATGATAAAGATTCAATAAGGTAAGATTTAATCCAACAATCATTTCGAAACTCAATAAAAATGTACAAATTGGAGGTGATGGTAGCTACAGAAAAGTGTAATCTCTTTTGATCGTGTTAAATATTAAAAATCATGTGTGGCTACCAACAAACCCTACGCCTTATGCATCTATCTATTGGTCACATCATTTTGGTCATATGAAAAACAAAGGGGCGTCACAAGCTAGCACTCGTCCATTTTAGGTACAAGAAATGCACCAGATAGCGGAGTAAAATCTTGATTATGATCTTTGGAGAACTGGGGACACATGAGAAACATGGGAATGATATAAGGAGTTGATCCATACCTATGATCAACTCATGAGGATGAATCAAGATTAATTAAACCGATAAACTTACACGATAAATTAATGAATAAAAGGAGAAACTTATTTATGTTAAAAGTAAATGAAGAGGTGCAATGTTTTATGTCAAAAGACATAATGGTTCAATCATATACCTATTGAAATACTATATAAATAAAAAGGTGTGGTGAAACAACAATGTCTCTGCAGTCGAGATCAGAAGATCAAAAGCAGAAGCAAAGTCCAAGAAGGAAAGTTGAAGATACTTATGTAGTGAGGGTGGAAGGGAGGAGCAAGGAAGGATTCATATCCTTTACTAAGTAAAAGTGTGAAAACAGGGAGTTGGTGCTTCCCAGGGTTGGTGAAAATATGTTGTTATCTAGTACCAGTCAATGCTAACTGTGATGTTGTCCATTCCATTTCATTTGTCAATGCCAACTGTGATGTTGTCCGTTCCATTTCATTATTTCATTCCTTACAATCTTGTGTGACAGTAATGATAAATTTATTTATCATAATGTTTTGGTGTAGATTAATGTTTAATGTAAACAAAAAATTATAACCATTTTTTTATTGATATTTCATAATGTTGTAGGCTAAAGATTCTAGGAAATGAAGATTTTTTTCGGGGATATTTGTCCGAAATCAAGTGAGAAATTGTTGGATTCATAGATTTAAGTGATTATTTTTGTAAAATCTGAGTGTCCTAAGAATTTTTCAACATACTGAATTCATTGGAGGAAAAAAAACATTTCACAGAATAAATGACCAATACCTTTCATAATAATTAATTTTTAGTAAAGAGGAACATCATGAAAATCCTTATTAAAAAAAAAAAAGAGATAATTCAAATTTAAAATAAAGCTAGATAAGTCCAACAAGATTTAGATGTTGTTGGGAGAAAAACTCTTGGTCCAGGAAGGATGCCAAAGACCACTTTCAAAGTTAAAACTTAAATGTTAAATTAAATAAGGAGACAAATAAAACCAAAAAAGAATTTTGATAATCTTAAAATGAAAACGCCTGGGCCTTTATCTTATCTCTATACATATCCAAAAAAGTTAAACTGCTTTTATTATTTTTTTCATTTAATTTACTATAATTATTTATTAATAAATTTTTTTTAATTTATAATATTATATAATTTTATTTTATTAATATTTTAATTTATTATTATTTTTATCTTAAAATCTGATGATTGACAAAGACTAAGATACCATGTAACACTTGTTTTTAACTTAAAGAAAACCGTTTATGCGTCCTAGAAATGCACAACTAAATGTTGTGAGTATGCAGCCATGACATCTCTGATGAGAAGGGGAGTCGTGTACACTTTTTATTGATAGGGTCCACTTCCATGTGCATGCATCCGGTAGCCTCTAGGGTCCCATCACCATCACACGTCCTCATCCTCTTGGGAGGCAAAGGTAAACAAAGAAAACACGGGCCACTCGAGGGCTCCACACCAATACTTTGTTTGAATGATTGCTTTTAAACTTTGTCCGAATGCTTAGAGTTTAGATTTGTTACCACAGGGGCTATCGAAGGACTCACTATGAATCCTATGCCCCTTTTAAAGAGATGACACTATTACCATAGGGTAAAAACTATCTACTTTAGAGTAAAATTTCTCCTTACTTTGACTAACCATGGATATTAGGTAATAATTTTATGGTTTTTTAAATGAGTGAAGATTATAGGCATGTTTTACTTTTTTGGTGTTCAACATACTGAAAAAGCCATGCAATTTATTCAATCAAATATATATACATCTAACTATTTTTCATGGTATTTTAGGTAAAATTAAAAGGAAAAAATAATTGAAAAAATCAAAATGTAAAATATTTAAACTACTATTTGATATATATATAGGTTTAATGGTTAAAAACATGTGTTTCCTCTTTAAAAATAAAAAAATCAAATCTAAAAAAAATAAAATATATTTACCTTAATATAATATTTTATTATTATTACAACTTCCTACAATCGACTGAGTGTTAAAAACTACATTTGGTGAGTTATGCATAATCAACATTTCATAATATCAATGAACACTAAAGCTACTTATCATGCATAGTGCTATAATAGCTACAATGACTTTAAAAGTTTAAATACATGTTTTGGGACTCAAGTTGCTTTACCACGATATGAGAGCTACCATGACCTTATTAGTTTGAATCAATGTTTCAAGCATTTCATACTAATAGTTTTTTGTGGTAATTTATTACACTTCCATGTGTCCTTATTAGTTTGAATCAATGTTTCAAGCATTTCATACTAATAGTTTTTTGTGGTAATTTATTACACTTCCATGTGTCTTTCAGGAGGCCTTACCAAAGTAGATATTGATATTGATAGAGGAGGTCTTACCAAAGCAGATATAGATATAGATATTCATATTCATATTCATATTCATATTCATATTCATATTGATAGAGGTGATTGTGATAACAATGTAAATTGATTTACTTACATTGCATTGTTATTTGCGTTATCAACATACATTTTGTTGTCTAGGTGTGATTAACATTTTTGTGTTTGGAGGTTATACGAAACAAATTAATTTTCTTCTTAAGGTCTTTTTTTTTTATATATAATTTTATTATTCAATACTAAGTCTGGTCTTTTCAATAAGAGGGAAATTTGTTATTCTTCCATTTTTTCTCTCGATGGTTCTTAAATTTCCTTCGAAAAGTGTTATGGCCTTAATTTCCATCCTATAGGATATAGAGGAATCCATAAGATGTAAGCCATAATGCACATTCTTCCTAAGATTTGAGCCTTTTTGGATATTCTCGCGGGACACATGGTAGACAACATGTGAGTTTCCTCACTAGTAACTAGTAGTGCAACAAGTAAGGATTTGTAAAACTTCTACATTCAAGGAGTTATGGGGTGATAGGCGAGGGATGTGTTGTATCTTTGTGTCAAGGGCCTAGGAACTCACATCATTTGTGTCTCTAGTGGTCTCTATAAGATCTAGAATATCTAGAAGCTCTCTCAAACCTCCTCCAAAAAACTATATAACAAAGGCAAGTCTTGGGAAAGAGAGAGAGAGAGGAGAATTGAAGAGCAAGCCAGAAGTCAGTGAGCCTAGCCTGACCAAGAAGTTGAATGGAGAAGTAAGGATCAAGGAGTCAAGGGAGAATGACATCATCACTAAGGTATGCTTGATGTAATTTCTCTTATATTCATTAATACATCATTGGTTTTCCTCTAGATTATTTGTGTTTAATCCATAAATGGTGTGGATATGATCTTATAAGTGATAGATCAAAGTATATCTAGTGAAGTTCATTATTCCTAACACTAGAGAAAGAAGAAGATTGGTAGTGTGTGTTGCTTGTGTGTAGGAAGCACGTGATAGGAGCTGGAGTTGGAGCTAGAACTTCAAATCTACATCAGCGAGGACATGCAGGAACATCCTTTAGGTTAAAGGTATATTGATCTATCCTTCTTTGGTGTAAGAGGAATTGTTTTCTCTAGATATAGGAAACCATAAGACTCTACCCTCTTTTTGTCTAGGATTACTAGGCTAATCCTAAGGAGATATTGTTAATCATTCAATGAGATCCCTATGAGATTTTTTACCATAACAGAACTATCAACCATACCAAGGAAGAATTCTTCTCTAGTTTGAGTCTCTTTTCCAATCCTTTCCTCTACTTAAGTTCAATTTTCTTTTGGATTTTCTTCCATTTATTGTTGTAGAGTCTAGATCTAGTAGATTTGAGAGATCTGGAAGATCTTCAACATATCCATCTTCCTAAAAAAATAATTTTTTTACACATCATCATTGGTTGAACAATACAAGTCCCACAAGATTCCTCGCTAGTTGGTAGGTCTCTATATCGCAAGGATTTGTAAAAACTACAGATTTGTAGAGAAAAAACCCAAACCCTTGAGATTAGGTTTGTCCTCTGATAAAAAGGGTGTTGCAGTGGTTCATTCTCATCTGGTATTATCTCTATCCGAGCTATTTAGTGCATTTGTGTGGTTTGATTTCCATCTATTGAATAGGTCATGTTTCTGTTTGAGAGTTTCAGTGAAATTGGGCAAAGAACCCAATAGATTTGAAGAGATCTAGTTGTGTTTTTCATTGGTTGCATTGATTGTCTTTGTGTACCTATTTCCCATAGCTATATCTAACCCTATAGGTGATTTTTGAATGTGATCTTTGTAGAGACATTAGAGTGCGTTGATCCAACCTCATTTCCAATTTCCTATAGCCCACTTGCTTGTTGTTTCTTGCTAGTTTTCCTTTGCATTTGCTTTCTCTCTTAGATCGAGAATATTTGTTGCGTTATAATTGGAAAATAACCAAAAAATATCGTTGCATGCTTGATGCCTTTGAAGCACCAGTGAAGAGAATGCATTAGGATAATTGTTTGGTTTTAGATCTGAAGTGATTGTTGGTTGCTTGGTGTGTGTGAGGTCAATTTTCAATTTGTAGAGAAAAAGGAAAGTCTCTTCCCCTCCCATAGCTAGATTTCATTGAAGTTAAAATTTTGCAGAAAAATTCTTGCATTGCTTGGTTGGGTTAAGAGTCAAAACATATCTAAAGTTTCATCCACTATCCTTGGACTTAAGAAACGGCCTTAAAAAGAAAATATGTAATCTAGAATCAATTAGACATTTTTCTTGTCATAGTGAACCAACATTATCTAGGCTTAGGGATTAGGATTCGAGAGTAAACTCTCCAAGGACACAAAAATCAAACTTAGGAGTCATTAAAGAGTGTTAAATCCATTCTTGCAACCAATGTGTTGAGAACCTCCTCTAACATAGGATTTAAGCATGAGGTTGAATCAGGTAAACTAGGGAGATTACCCCTATCTGCTTGTTTTGGTGTTTGTGATACTACTTTGATTGCTACGTATATCGGGGTTTTGTTAGTTAACGACTTTAGAGCTTTGATATTTTCTATCCTTCCCTTACATGTGGTTGGACCTATGACTATTTTCCCAACCATTTATTATTAGGTGGTAGTATTAGTGACCTTTCCTAGGGAGATACATAGGTGAATGCAAGTGAGACGTGCCTGTAATACCTAGGGTAGACATTCGTTCATGGTCTCAGTTCCCCCAAAGTGTGCCCACCTTAATAAAGGGTACTTGGACCAGTCAGGGTTGTTTTGCATAGATCATTCTAACTTCTCCTCATACCTTCACTAGCCAATCATGTGGGGACTTCATCTCCCCCATAGGGTTGGTTTTTGAAAGGCCCTTGAGCCCATTAGTTTGCTTGTTGTTAGCCTAGTTTTGATTAGGGGTGTTCTCTTTGAGTCCAATTCTAGGTTGGCCTTAGGTTGAAATATGTTTGTATTTTAACATAGTATATTCACTGTGGATGAACTACCATGTTGGTCCCATCAACTACGAGGACTTGAACCCATTATGGAGAAACGACCACCTATCAAATGACATGAGATAGTTGACAAAGACTTTGAAGGGATTGAAATTTGGTTCGATGAGACTAGTTTAGTTGAGGCAGAAGTGGTAGACAAATGTTCTCCACAAAATTATGATCCTCCTTTGACTGATCCAGAAGCACCTCTACTTGTCCAAGTGAGGGAAATGTTTAGTGCACCTTTCTCTTTTTTTTAGTCATCCTCCCACTATGTTAGAAATGAGTGTTTTGTCTAGTGCAGCTGAGCCTATGAGCCCATCTTCAAATGAAACAAGGGGGTAATCCCCTAGAGAGCATCCCAGTGATGTTTATGTTTCCACCCCTTAGCTCCATTGGACCTACACCATCCATACCATTTTCTATCAGTCCCTCAATTTGAGGGACGTTGGCTTTGTCATCCTTTCCATCTGTTAGCATACCTAGCATCACTATTCCCATCCCATCCACATCGATGCCCACTTTTGGATTCTTTTCTAGTGGGGGGATAAGATTTTGTTTAAGTATGGGAAGTGGAGTTCCTTCCATCTCCACTAATCGTCTATGTGACCCAGAATCATCAGGTGTGGGTGTACCTTTTGTGTGGAATATGTCCAATAGTTTTAGGGTTGTCCCTAGTCAGGCCAAGGGAAGGAGTACTTCAGGAGGTTTTAAATTTCCATGGGTTAAAAAACATTTCCCTAGGGGATATGTTTCACTAAGGGGAGGTTTTGTTAACACATTTGTTCCTAGGGTTTTCTTCCCTAGGACTAGCTTTGGGAACATTTTTCCTGGAAGGTCCAAATTTCCCCCTAGGGGCAACCCACTTCGAGGAATATTTGGTTTTGGGAGAATTCATGCTCCTAGAAGTACCACCATTCCTGGAGGAACTCACTCTCCAATAGCTCCCCAACCCTCCAACGGTAGAAATATAGAGGGATCACAAGTTCCATCTAGGACATAAGAGACTTCACCTCCCTCCCAGTATTCATTTGCACCGTTTCCTTTCCTTGTAATGTTAAATTTACCTGATTTTTTAGGTTTAACAAATGACCTTATTTCCCATTACCCATCATGGTTGACAACGCCTTCCAAGTTTCCATATGATATCCAAAAATTCAATGGCAAGCCAGGAGAGGACCCCTCCACACACATCATGACATACCACTTATGGTGAAGCCAGGAGAGGACCCCTCCACACACATCATGACATACCACTTATGGTGTTCATCCAACTCATTGATGGATGATAGTGTGAGGCTCTGTCTTTTCCAGATATCCCTGACCGTAGCTACCATCAAATGGTGCATTGAATTAAAAGGAAATTCCTTTAAAATTTTCAACGACCTGACAATGATGTTCTTAACACATCACCAATTACCCATACAATATGAGATAAGAATTGAGCTCTTGAATTCATTACATCAAGAGTTTTCCACTTACATTTTTGATCAAATACATGAGTGGATATGAAGACATAGGATGTTTAAGACTTAGATTCCAGACAAACTACTCATGGAGTGGTTCACAAAGTCCCTCCTACCACCCATTACCAGAGATGTAGCTACAATCAGGGAGACTAACAAGGAGTAGGCCATTTTGCATTCCCAACATTTAGATTTTATTTATTCTCAGACATACACACTTTATGACATCATCCCAAATGCTCCTATGTCATTGAAAGATAATAGGAAGACAAGAAAATGACCCCATGTTGATGGTGTGGTTGGTTCTATTTCCCATACCTTTGTAAACCAGTTAGTTGATCATATGGCTTAGATGTCTATTAATTCAGCTTCTAGTACTAGTTTTCAAAATTATATGGTCCCTACTCAAACCTTCGAGGTGAATTCAATGCATTCCATGCAATCAAAGAATCCTCAACAACATGGAAGGAAGAAGAAAAGAAACAAAAAGAAAAATTCTAATACTGAGAAAGGGACTGTCTCCACCCAAAAAACCCAAGAGGGAGACACTAAGGAGAAAAGGAAGAGTCATTTTCCATACACAATTTGTGGGGATGACCACCCTACTCATCCATGTCCTCGAAAGGACGGGGTCCATAGATTTTTGGCATAACAGTGGGCCCCCTAATAGCCTATTGTCTTAACCCATCCTTTCACCCCTTAACCTCAAAACATGGTTTCCAAAAATCATGCCCCTCTGCAAGGGGGTATGGAAGGTACCCCTCACCGTGAGGGGTATTCCTCGAATGTTGTCATTTTCATGTGTGACAAAATGGTCAATTTGTAAATGCAAGCCAAGAATTATGACATTCTCGATCCGTCTCATGCTGCGCTAGAAGAAATATCTTCTTCCTAGCTTGGTGGCCCTCTTCATATTGAGAATCCATATTTTGACACATTGCTTCTCCCCCCGAAGGGTTTTCTTCGATGCATGACACATAATCCAAACACACATGCCACCCACAACTACAATATTGTGGAAGAATTGGCCTAGGCACCATGTTCCATATCTATGCTTGAAGTTCTCCAAAGCTTCCCATTCCAACAAAAATCCTTGTTATCTACCATAGGTGGGGTTGATCCCTCAGAGGTTAGTTTGATGACCTTTGATTCTTCTCAGATTACTCATAGGCTCTCCCATCAAGTCACCTTTCATATCATAGTACGATCGTTGGAGAAAAACATCTACCAGACATTGGTGGATGAAGGAGCCTTGACTTGCATCATGTCTAACTATTGTTGGAAGGCCCTTCATTCTCCTAAGCTCAACACATCTACAACACTATTGAAATCATTCGACAGACACATGTTCCAACCCCATGGGATAATCACCACCTTACCCATAGAGTTAGGTGGTAAGACCATCTCTTTTGATGTGGAGATTGTCGATGCACCTCTTGAGTATAATTTGTTACTCGTGAATACTTGGTTCTATGAGATGACTGCAATTGTGTCATTGGTATTTAGGGTCCTACGCTTCCCTCATCAAGGGAAAATTTTTACGATTGATCAGGTCACATTAACCCCATACCTTGGATCCAATACGGGGTCTAATGTACCCTTTGTTGGTGATACCATGTGTTATATGAACGTCGGTGCGGGGATTTTCAAATATCCTTCGTTAATGGGAATATTCCCCCTTCCCTCACCATCTCCCACTTCCAAAGTACCTCCTATCAACATGATTTCATCATTTACCAGTGGATCCCTCAGGACTTTTTATCCTTTGGTGTTACCTCGTCCTGAGGATGTTTATTCATATGGAGCATCCATGCCACTCAATGTGGTCGATATTGTCGATCCGACAATCCCATCAACATCCGAATATAGGTCAACAACTCCATCCTCATATGGAGTGTGATCAGCCTACTCTTCCTAAATGGGTTGTTGACTCTCCACGTTCACAAGATTTCCTAGATATTGAGTTTCCTTCATAAGAGGCCATCTTGGAAGTCATGGCTTCCATAGAAAATCCAAAGGATGAGATGATGCATCCATAATCTTCTCCTGATTCAGAACCCACGAGCATTAGCATGATTAGTTTAGATTCGAGACTGGGGGAATTTGTTGGAGCATCTAGTAACCCTCCTAATCTTAACCCTTTTTTTCCCTGGTTATCTTTTTTGAAACTTGCCATCGAATTCTCTGCTTCCCCTTCCATCAAAGATTTGTGTTTTGTACCTCCTTCATGTCTTGATAGGTCCCATCAAGGAGCTATTGTATCTCATGAAACCACTCATGATGAGTATCTTCGACTGTAGAGATTCATTCCTATGTGGCATGGCCCTAGTATGGTAATCCATATGATGCCAACATTGGATCATGAGTTCATCGATTATGAAAAAGACCCTTGGCATTATCCTAGCAATGGGATCTACTTGGCGTAAAGAATCAATATGCATAGTGCCTTGTACATAGGTGTGTGCTGCGAGTGTTTTTGTATTGCATATATCATATCCAAAAAATCCAAAAATATTTTCTTTTTTGAGATTTCACTATGCGTTTTGACCCCAGAATCTAATTTACATGTGTTGATAGGATTATGCGTAATTTTTATGAAAATGGTGAATTCTACTGAACTTGAGGTATGTGGTTGTAAACTAGATTATAAGGATAGGTTTTTCCTTGCATTTTTTTCTTGTATTATTAACCATCCATGTTGTCAGCATTATGCCTTAGGTTCAAACATGACCGGTTGCGAGACTAGCCACTCCTTTTGCACATCGTAACTAGTTCAGTAGTGCCTACCCTTCATGGGTGCCCTAGTTAGCACCTAGATTTCCATTCGGTTCCCATGTTGTGGTTTTCCCATAGGCCCGAGAGCCCCCTTTTATCCCCATCATGACTTGAAGATTGAGCCTCATTTTTCTCTCTCTGTCTATATTTTGGCCACATCCCCTATGGGTTCCCAAAAACATTTTTATTATTTCTTAATGGTTTCCTATGAGTTTTTTGCTCACATCATGATCTCCTTGATGTGCTCTTAGTTTCCCATATCCCACTTACCTCTATGCAGTAGCCTTGACCATTTTCCGCTTTCATTATTTGGCCTTCGTATTGCATTCACCCACGGAGAGAACAACTACTAAGAGTGGATATCACTTGCCAACACCATTTGCATTCCTCATTGCTTAGGTCAGTTCCATCAGCTTGGAACATAGGAGAATGTTTTTAAGTCACTCATTCTCTCTCTTCAAGTATACTTTTATCTCTTTTTCAGACTCGTACGAGGACACAAAAAATACACTATCGAGTACACTTTTATCTATTTTTTAGGCTCGTTAAAACTGAATGAAAAAGACAAATCGAGCTTGCTTGCATCATTATTTCATGGTAGTTAAACAATGAAGGCGATTGAGCATACTTTCATCATTCTTTCATGCTCGTTAAACCATGGAGGAGACAAAACATACATACAAAATAATAATAAAAAAAGAGTGGGGGTTTTTCACCATCGATTTATTCTCAAAAAGGCAGCACCCGTCAAGTCACCCTTGAACATGGAACCTATTTCAATCCTTATCATACAGTTGGGTTTTATCTTGCCTAGGATCCATCCCAGTAATATGAGTTAGAGATACTCCTTCGACTAATTACTCTTCTATTCATTATGGAGAGTGCTTTGATTCCTCCTACATTGTTGCACTCTATTCATCCATCTCTTGTGTCTCGCTTCCAAGTCACCATTGTATGGTGCTATATGTTCAAGGGAATTTTAATATTGAGTCGACCATCTATGATTTTTTTGACTCTTCTAGTCTACCATCCCTATGTTAGTTGTACTTAGTGATACTCTCTCTTCACATCATCTCTTGGTGTATGTTTCATGTCGATTGATGGGGGATACATCAAGTCCCTCCTTATATGAATTTATTCCTATTGAATTCAACACATTATCTAGAAGAGGGATCTAGAAACCATATAGTACCTTGGAGCTTGCACTCCTCAGCGAAATGCATCCTTGTGGTTGACAATGGGTTTACATCATTGACTCTTTATTGATTGATTCTATGAGTGTTCGACACCAGCCCATCTATTTACACTTTCTAGATTGTACTAGGTACCTTTGGGTCCATATTCATCATCGGTGGGTCCCCTCATGTTTGTCAATGGTATACATCAATGATCGATAATCAAACGTTTTATACCATGCTCAACATCAACTCATTTATTCACATGTTGTAGATTTGTACCATCATGGTTTGGGACAAAGACCTTGGGTTGGGGCCATACCATATCCTTCTTTTACAGCATCCCCTCCCAAGTTGTGATGGAGTATATCACTTGTATATGAGTACTTT
>CBVK0100854921.1:0-24356 GCA_900067695.1 Picea abies
TCCTCTAGAATGTTCTTAGGTGATGGTAGCACTATATAAAGGGGTTCAAGAAATGTAATGAGACATGAAGAGAAATATTGTATTTGGAGCTGAAGCTCATTAGGAGGATGCCCCCTCGAAGAGGCAAGTGAACATGAGAGGATCCCTTCCATAATAGGATCCATTGTATGGTGTTTCCCTACCTCAAGGGTTTGATAGCAATAAAGAAGATTTTACATATTGTTCTTGTATATCTGTTGTGGTGATTTTGTATTCAGTCTTTGGTTCTTAACAAGGTATTAGGACAATAAGAGCATCAATGTTTCAATAGTGGCAATTGACGCTATAACACTATCAAAGGAAGACCTACTTATAAAGGCCAACACAAGTTTAATGCAAGTGTTCACAAATGGGAACTACCTATAACCATGCCCAAGGGTAGCTTATTGATCAAGCTCGAAACAAGTCCCTAGGTAAACGATTTAGGTAATCACTTAGAGAACAATATTTTTCATAGAAGAGATGTATTGTAGAAAAATCAGCTAGAGGAATCCAATTCAAAAAATATGTTTGGGATAACTAACATGAGAACACTAATGACCAATGGGACAATACTAATCCTTTCTACCATAATTCTTCCATATTGCACAAACAAATGATGCAACAATGAATTGTGGAGATTCTTTTTACATCCCTCTCATTGTTTAGTTTTTTATAGTTCACATGCTAGATGCTATCACCCCAGTCTCCATAGCCACATTTTGCATGTATTTCCTTCTATGGTAGTTTTGTAGAGTTCTTTAATCCTATAATTCCAATGTTGACTTGATTTATTACATAGCATTAACATACATGTTATATGTAGTGACCTTATACAATATTACTTTGATTTTGCATGTTTCTTTCCATTTAGCTATGGTATCATTATATGGGATGAAATCCATTCATTTATGATGAGTTTTATTCCCCTTCCATATAATTTCATATCATTCATGATGAAATTAATCTATGGCTATATTTGATACTCTCAATTAGAATACAGGACCTCAAATAATTTCATGTGCTAGCTTACTCACTTTGCATGGTTACAAACATAGATATATCCCCAT
Organism: Picea abies; assembly: GCA_900067695.1. NCBI lineage: Eukaryota > Viridiplantae > Streptophyta > Pinopsida > Pinales > Pinaceae > Picea > Picea abies. Next base: position 1,089 of record CBVK0100854921.1, read on the forward strand.
AGTTAATAGTTCTAGATCATGTTATGAGAGCATCAATATTTCGTACATGTCACACAAGGTATCCAATACATAGATGCAAATACAATACAATCACTTGCAATAGTCCTTCCATCAATAAACCCCATGGGAGTAGCACCAATTTAAGTTTATGGATCGACAACAATTTAAGTTCTAGATAATAATAATAATAATCTATTTTTAAGGTCACGGTCAAGCCACACCAAATTGGTGTATGAGACCCCCTTGTTTGTGGGACAAGGGACCCCCTCCGCCCAACGATTTGACTGGTAAAGTCTACGGAGGTATACATACCCTACCCCGCTCTAATTTTGAACTTGTGACCTCTTAGGAGGAAACACGTGTTCTTAACCATTATGCCCACTCAGACTGTATATAAAGAAATGGTATAGGCTATGTATAGAGCAACTCATCTGTAGCTAAACTCAAACGTAGGATCAAACCTAGTTGAAACATTCATTTCATAATCCCCAATAATAGAGGAAGATCTAGATTGATACCCAATAGCTATTGAGATGGATACAGTCCTAAGTGAAGAAGAAGAAGAGGAGGAAAAGGTAGTTTCTTAATCAATCCTACCATGTTTTGTCAATGCATCTAGGTTACTATTTCATAGGAGTTTATGCATCTTACTATGGAACTAAATCTCAAATATAGTATGTTCCAAATATCCCTAGAGTTGTAGTGCATTTGTACATGTTTTCATTTCTAATGTTCCTAAATATATCATTTAAGAACCATAAATTGTTTGAAGAGCGTATAATCTAGCAATATGAGAAGAGGAAGAAAAGGAATATGTAGGGCCAACTTATCTTTCTCTATGCCCTTCCTAAAATTTCATAGGCCCTTCATAAAGAGCCAAGTCACAGCATAGACTAAAAATTCACAAAAATCAAATTATAAATACCCCAAAATATATCATTACAGTTGTCCCAAAATAGGTCCAGCACTATTGTTGTAGCCAAGCCAAGTTATATATCCCAAATTGACAATCAATATTATTATGCTTAAGGTCAATATTATGTTCTCAACGAAGTCAAGACTAAGTTTTGGGTTCAATTTGTTTTTATGTATTCCAATACTTAAACATAATAGTTTATGTAAGATCTAGAATGGGGGAATTCAAGAGTATCAAATCTCCAATTCTTGGATCTATGTAAAGGGGAATTCTCATAGAAAACTTAATTACTATGTTGAATATAGGGACACCATTTCAAGCCATTATTAATAAAAATCAAATTCTCTACTGTAAAAGGAAAAAACTACAATCCCACCTTTTATAGCTCAACTAAATCAATATTAGGAATAACATAGTTATCTGGGAATAATTAGCAAAACTTCTTTTTCAAAAAGTTTTGATTGTGAGTATAGTCCAAAATATTTTAACAAAAAATGTTCTTAACATAGTGTAAAGTTATGGGGTTTGTAGATCTATCTAACAAAAAACGTGCATGGAACAGAAATGTTGTTCCAAGGGGTCATGTTTATCCTTTAACATAGTAACATAATACAAGGAACAAAGTAATTCAAGCAACAAAACAAATGATTTTATACTTCATTTTTCAAATTTTTCTACTTGCAAGTGTAGTGAGTCTAAAATCATTATATTTAAAATCTCAGTTTTCCTTCCATCCTTTCAAGGCCTAAAACTAAAATAACTCACCAAGTAGTAGAGAAAAAATATTTCAAGGAGATGTAGAAGTATCACAAAACTAAAGACTTCAAAATACATAAACAATTACTAACTTTTTCCTAGGATTGGAGAGACTAGAGGAAATGTATTCTAAGGTCTACGAGTTGATGGTAACTAATCTCTCATCACAATATGAAAATTTCATACTTAGCTGGGGAGATCTAATCCCATGCTTATAATGAAGGTGGAAAATTTGAATAAGTGGAGGAAGGAGATTTTCTCCATAATGAAGCTGTGGGGAAGTAGAAAGGAAGGAAAGTATGAAGATGCAAGGAACTAAGATAAGGAAATCAGACTAGTAGAGGAAAAGTGCCCCAAGGGGTATAAAATCTCATACATGTTAGTTTACTAGAAAAAGTGGTGAAAAAAGGACATAGAAGGAAGGTTAGTAGATAATACAAGAAATGGGATTCACATATAGAGAAAATGTTTTTATATTCACTAAAACGGCCCCCAAGATTCCCATAAGGAAATATAGGATTTTCTTTCAGGGATGGAAGAGGAAATTAAGGATATTAAGGAGGAGACATGTAGGCCCTTCATAAAATTACATAGGTCCTTCATAAAGAGCCAAGTCACATCACAAACTAGAAATTCATAGAAGTCAAACTGCAAATGCCCCAAAATATATCAATAGAGTTGTCCGAAAATAGGTCTACCACTATTATCATAGCCAAGACAAGTTATATATCCCAAGTTGATAGTCAATGTTATTATTCTTTAGGTCAATAGTTCCTTCTCAACAAAATCAAGGCTTAGTTTTTTATTCAATTCTTGATGTATTCCAATACCTAAACATAAAATTCTATGTAAGATCGGGGGTGAGGAAATTCAAGACTATCAAGTCTCTAGTTCTTGAATCAATGTAAAGGGAAATTCTCATGGAAAATTGAATTTAGTATGTTGAATACAAGGATGCCCATTTCAATACATTATAGATAAAAATTAAATTTCATATTCTGAAAGGATAAAAAAAACTAATCCCACTTTTTACAACTCATCTAGATCAATATTTAGGAATGATAGAGTTCCTTGGGAATAATTAGGACTTCTTCATTTTTCAAAAATTTTGATTGCGAGTAAAATTCAAAATATTTAATAAAAAATGTTCTCAACTTGGTGTAAGGATATGGGCTTTGTAAATCTATCTAACAGAAAAAATACATGAATCACAAATGTTGTTCCAATGGGTGACATTATCCTTTGACATAGTAAAGTAATACAAGAAACAAAGTAATTCAAGAAATGGAAAAAATAGTGTTATACTTATTTTTTCAAAATGTTGTGCTTGCAAGTGTTGTGAGTAGAAAAATTCCTATTTAAAATATCATCTTGCATTCCATCCTTTCGTGGCCTAAAACTAATAAACTTATTAAGTAGTAGAGAGAAAAAAATTCAGGGAGTTGTAGAAGAATCACATAACTAGAGACTTCAAAATACATAAGTAGTGTACTCACTTCGCCCCAAGATTAGAAAGACTAGAGGGAGTATATTTTAAGGTCTAGGAGTAGATGGTAACTAATCTCGAGTAATGATATGCAAATTTCACTATCATACTTACCTAGGGATATCTAATCCAACAATGAAGGTTTGCCAATAAGGTGACAAATGAAATGCAATTTTCACCATCATACTTAGCTCAAAAGATCTATGGGGGAAGTAGAAATGAAGGCAAGTATAATATGTAAGGACCTAAGTTGAGGAAATCATACTAGTAGAGGAAAATCATTCTAAGGAGATATAAAATCCCAAAAGGTTAGTTTACTAGGAAACATGTTCAAAAAAGGACATAGAAGAAGTTTGTTGACTCTATAGCGGCAAAGGCAGTTAGGACAACAATAGAGACATTTTTTGTGTTTCTCATAGTCACTGTGAATAGATCACGAAATTTATATGGCATCGACCGCCTTGTCCAACCAAGCCTTCACTATTCTTTGAGGAGGCCTTTGTTCTCGATCGAGCTCTTCGTTTATACTATGTATTACATTGTTCAGACGCTCAAATTCACCATTCATGTCGCTGAAAGATTGAGGCAAAGAAATGACCATTTTCACCTCTTGAACAACCTTTTTCAAAAGGTTGGCCACAACATTGGCTGCAGCCCCAGTCCCAATATCCGAGCAGCAGGCCATTTCTTTCACCAGCGTGAGAAAGCCCGAGATCTTCCTAATAGAATAGTATAGGAAAAGGGATAAGAATGTAGGAAAAGGGCTAAGATAAGGGGCTTAATCCCAATGGAATATTATATTAATTTAATATTAATATTCCTTAAATCTAAATTTATGGATAAAATATATCCTAAGTTTCTAAATTGGGAACAAAGGGGGGTTCCTTGAGTGCCATGTGTCATAAAGGACACATGCATATGTAATTTGGGGGATATAGAATAATTTCCCATCTTTTGGTGGATGGATTCATTCATTCATTCATGATGCTGACCATTCTCTCATCCATGCTACCAATCGGTACTTCTGCCTGTACTTGGGAAGATTAGAGTTGAAGAAGCAGGTTGTCAGCGCCGTATGTTGAAGAGGCGAGTTGTCAAGCTCGTGAGTAGTTTTCTCTGGGTGAGAAACTGTTGGGAATTGTTCCCTAGTGCGCTGGGAAATAGCTAAAGGGCTCTGAGACTTCATGCTTGGCATGTTATTGAATCCCTAGAAGGGAAGTGGGGAAACCGAGGGACTGTTGAGCAGAGAAGGGGCACACTTCCTGGGGTGGGACAGACATGTGGGGAATGAGAGATTGTAGGCTAGTTGCAGTAGTTGCACACTTTGGACTGAGCATTTATGTTGATTATCAAACCTTAGGTTGGCTTAGGATTCTTTTTGCTCTGGTAGAGTTTATCCCTAGCTGGTGGGTGACCCACTACTGAGATTACGAGTAGTGTGGTCTATGGTTGGGAGGAACGTGGAAGGTTTGCATGTAGTTAGTGTTTATGTCATGAGATAAGTGTTTATCATGTGCTTATTTCAATTATTGTGTGTGTGTAATTAAGAGTTTTCTTTCATGAAATCTATGTTATTTATATGTATGAATTATTGTTGTTGTATGTTGTTATTATTCTGCTTAACTCTGTTCATATGCAGAATATATGATTTAATTTAAGGGTATCAAAATTTGAAATTTTTGGAGTGGCCTTGCCCAGTAGGAAGCTGGAGATGCTACAAAGTGGTATCAGAGCTGTAATTGGGAAAATTTTGTGTGTCGTGGCCCAACCTGGGTGGCTAGGACCATTACAAAGTGGTATCAGAGCCCCGTTTTCAACAATGAGCATGGATTGGCCGAGTTAGTAGAATGTTGAAGCGGATTTTCGTAGAGAATTAAGTTCTAGAGTATGTCTGCAACTTGTTTGATTAAATTACTGCAATAAAATTGAGAGAAATTTCATGGGTAATGTGAAGAATCGAACCCGGAAATTAAGTATGAGCAAAGTTAGTCTCTAATTAAGCAGATTTGGGCCTGTAGATGGCCAAAAGTTGAAGTTACAGAGCAGCCATGGCTCCCATGACAAAATTGAAGCAAAATTGGGCAAAATCCCCAATGTTCACAAAGTAATTCAAGACGAATTCACTGCGCAAAAGGAAAATTACAAGAGTAGGGGGTCGAATTCATATGTACATACCCCAATTTGGTTGTATCGAGCTTAATTACAAGCTCTAATGGTAGCCACAAAAGTAATTGCAGAATGCCCATGATAATAATTGGGCAAAAGTCCCCAATTTTGTGGTGGAAATTCTTGGAGAATTCATGAGTAATGCAAGAAATGAACCAAGAATTAAAATATACAAATTTTAATGGCAATCCGAGAAAGAAATTTTGAATTTGGGTGATTTTTGAAGTAAGCAAAATCATAAAATTTTGGGTAATTTTTCGGACGATGACGTGGAGGTCACGTGTTAGCTGATGTGGTAGAAGAAAGATGTATACTACCATGGTAGTAGGTACATGTTGGATGGAATGACAGTTGGCAAGTGATGTGGAGCCATGTGGCAGACCAACTATCAATCCCATGAAACCATGATAAGATATTGGAAGTGTCTAAGTGTTAAGGTATTGCAGAGTGCGGAGAGGATTGAATGGGTGGGTAAGGCATCACACAAACTCGCGAACCCACAGTGGAGTTTTGGAAAAATGGCTAAGTACCAAGACTTCGGGTGTGAAGAGTATGGCAGCGAAGAGGTAATACACTGCATAGTGCCGTGATATTTCAAGATTTGTCTAAGTCCTAAGGATCGGTCGGGTGGACGAGTGGATGGAGTTCTAAGAGTAAAAGAAATATGGGATCACTCGAACCTGCGGTGAAAATTTTGAAATTTGACTAAGTGTCAAGACTCCACGGGTGTTGTTAGCACATGGGCAAACCCAGGGTTCAATGCTTCAAAGACGCACCAACAAAACCCTAACTACCGGCCCTTTCGGCAACACCTGCGAAGAAGATGAAGTCTCACCCGAGGTAGAGGCAGGGGTGGTTGTAGGACTCCAATGTTTACAACCTAGCTGGGACATAGATATGTGATTACAGTACCCTAGCAAAGCACTTATCAGTTATCATTCATTAGTACTTAACCCTTATTCACAGCGCAGATAAAACCCTAATTACAGAGCTGCACAATATTCACTAAGATCTAACACATTCATGCACTTAGCATAGAGATAAATCAGATCTAGCATTCATTCACATGGCTAAACACTAAGCTATCGTATCAGATGTGTCTAAACATTCATGAAGGTAAAACATAGATCATATGAACAACATCACAGCCATAATGCACAAAGCAACCATAACACAGGATATACGTGGTTCACCCCCAGCCTGGGGCTATGTCCACCAACTCTTCTTCTCTTTATTGTCTTCTGTCAATCATCTACGTGCACAGAGCCACAAGATCCTACTCCGCATAGGACATGAGATATGTGCTCACTTCGCCAGATCCTCCTTCCCCGAGCTAGGTTATAGCACAAAGCCTTTCTTACAATTACTTGCACTTAGCTCCGCAAGTTCTCAACACAGTGTGCACAGAGCTAATCACATAGATCCAACTACTATTCACACTTATCTCATCGACTTACAACTTACTAGTCACTGACCTCTCTCTTACATCGCCTAGCTTTCTATTTATACATTACAAAGGGGCCTAAACATGGGTAAACCCATGGGATGACATCCCCATACCCGTTACATAAACCCAAAACCCAAAAATCCCTAAACAAGGGGCCGAGATCCCGCGATCTTTGCTTCGACTTGCACTCTGCCTTCGACCAGCCTGCCGAAGTGTCAAAACGGGTCAAAAATGACCAAGGATCTTCAAAACTTGGTCAAGGGCCAACATGCCCCCAACACTCACCCGTGACTCGTCCCGAGTCACTCTGATCTAGGTAGCTCCACCTCAAAGGCCTCGATCTTGGCTCAAGCTGCTTCAACCTGCTGCTTCGCCAGGGCCTTTTGCTTGGCGAACTCCAGGATAACTTCCTCGTTCACAGGTCCTTACAAGAGTTGTTCGACTGCAGTGACTACTTGTTCCAGCTCTACTCCTCATCTTTCAATCTCCTCAAACAGTTGGCAAGCTTCATCCTGGGCTGGTTGGAGCCTCTCAGTCACTTCCATGACTTTTCTCTGTATGGGATGGACCTGTTGTTGAGCCGTGCATTGTTCCTGGAATCTTTTCATCCTCTTAACTACTGACAGGAGCTTCAATTGCGCTTGTACTATTGTTGCTTGCTACTTTCCCTTCTGGAGCTGTGATTCCAGTGTCTTTAGTTCAGGGTCCTCGGTAAGGTGCTCATAATTCTGTGCACTTCGACTGCTAAGTTGTTTACACTCTCGGGCTAATTCTTTGATTCTCTCAACTGCGCTCTGGGCAGTGACTTCTCTCTGGTCTCACATGTCTTGCAGAGTGCTTGGTATTATTTGTAGCTCTAGATCTGCTATTCTCTGTTAAAGCTATTGAATGGCTTCAACAAGCTTCACCACTTGACTTTCTACTGGGTCTTCTTCCATTTTTTCTAAGCCTGTCACAGAGTGAAGTACTCTGTTGACTACTTCTTTAACTCCAGCCTGCTATGTGAGTAGTTGTTCTTTCTCTTGTTGGACCTGCGCTCTCTGCTCTTCGAACTTTGTTTGGAGGGCATCCTTCTCATGTTGCGCAACTTGGCATTGCTCTATCACTTCCTCTTGTGATCTCTTTAGGGCCACTGTGGCCTGTTCTTTTTCTTCCTGCACATGATGAAGGTGAGCTTCGGTCGCATCAGCTATTCTATGGAGTTGGGCGGGCTCATCTCCCAATTATTTTTCTTGCAATGGTGGGGGTGCAGTGGACACTACGTGGTTGGAGTGAAGGGCTTGTTGTACCCCTCGCAGCTCTGCTTCAATTCTATCGTACATGGTTTCCTATTTTTCTTCGTTGCATTGTAAAATATCTTATGAGGTATCTGAGATAGCAGTGATGAGTAAGTCGACGTCATCCATCGTGAGTACAGTCTCCATCTACGGTTTACTAGCTTTAGATTTCTTCCGCGAGGTAGGTTTCATGGGGGAAACCTTTCTTTTCTTAGACGGCTCTGCGTCATCAGGGGGATTATGTGGCGGTGTTACTTCACCTTTCTTCTGCTTATCTTCTTTTCCATTTTTCTCTTCTTTATCCACTTCGTCATCACCTTCTCCTCTAGGCAAATCAGAAGTAGTCTCTTATGATGTGCTGCTCGGTTCCTGTATTTCTTCCTTCTTCTTCCTTATGCTAGTTCCAGGTGTATCATACTCTCTGTGAGTGACCACCGGGCTTCCAATTAGTTCGGGGTTGGACAGTTCTGCAGGGTCAACGGGGATAAGGAGCTATGCAGACCATTCCTTAGTTATTTCTTCTAGGTCCTCCTCTGTGAACTTGTAATAACTTTGTAATACTTCTTTGTGTTCGTCTCTGCGTCCAGTGATATAGATAAAATGTTTGTCTACGTGGAACTTCACAAATGGCCTGAACCTGTGCAGGGTGTTCGGCATCATATGAGGGATAGACTCAATAGCCCTCTTCAACTGTAGGTAATAGGTGTGGAACACCGTGTTTGACTGCCATTGTTTCCCCATATCACTCGAATACCAGATCGTGGTGAACTTCGCAGCTAAGGGTTCAGATGGCTCTATTTCAGGGAAGGTCACACCTTTCGGCATCTCCCAAGCAATGAACGCGATGAGGATCAACAACAAACTAAAATGGAAATCATAGCCTTGATCCTAAGCTTCGCGACAGTCTTTTTCTAACTGGTTAACTAAATAGCTTGTCCAGTTCATTTGTATCCCTTCCACGCATTTTCCTATGAGGTCAACAACAAACCCCGTGACCTGTGTGGGTCTATTCTTCCGGACTAGCTTACCAGCATTCAACTGGCAAGCAAGGCACACTGCGCCATTCTGGATGGAGGATACCTTGTAGCCTCGCTTCCCCTTCTCTACATTGTTGTAGGTATCTTTAATCTTCCACGTCAGGGCGTGGTCTGCAACCTTCCTTGGGTAAAAGTCTTGCGGGTCTGGTCCCTGCAAGCTTAATCCGGTGATCCTATGGATCAGCACCGGATCGATGGTGATGCATCTGTCTAGCCAGAGATAACCTCCATGGAAGCATGACAACAGGAGCTTAATGCACGCGTTAACCTCCTGGTGCCTTCCAAAATGGGGTATCTTCATTATGTTCAGAATAGTAGACTGTGCGAGGTCCATAGTCCATGGTTGGGGGATTATCCTTGACTTCTTCCCCTTCGTCTTGGTCAAATAACTATGAGGGGCGAGCATGCTGTAGTTCTTGTTATCTCCTAGTTTTAAGTTGTTGATCTTCAATGTCATGATCTTATCCAGTTGTGGTTTAACTGCATGTATCCCCTTTGGGAGGTACGCAATAATCAGAGTGTAATCAAAGTCCCTTGGGACACTGTCACGACTCATTGCGTTGGCCAGAGGCGAGATGTAGTCAAGCAGGATTGATGGGATTAGCTTCGCATTCACCAAGTCATCGTGATGCTTGGTGCATTTCTTGGTCGCAGCTCAGGATGGTCTAGATCCGCGAGCAGTCAACAAGGAGGCTTGCACTCCTCTCGTCGATGAAGCTTGAATCCCCGTGGACATTACCTTTTTAGCCATTAGATCAATTATGATTTCCTCTACTAACTTTTCTACTGCGATGAGTTCATCCGACATGCACACTTGAGGTCCGATAACTCAAGTTGATGAACAAATGCTCAATGAAATAGAACATGTGGCGAAGTCGCAGTAAACAAATCGCGGTAACAATGGATTCTCTTGTAGGCTCGGATACAATTCGCAAAAGTGTTCTCAGTGCAACAATCGATGGAATAAATAGACAACATCGTAACGGATTCCTCCAATGGACAAGAAAGACCTCATCAATGCAGTTATGTCCGTTATGGCGTGGTCCCAATGGTCCAATGGCGAGCTTTCTGATCATAACTGTTGTTCTAACCATTTGGAGTGTTGGTCTAATGGTCATAATCCTTCCAACAGTTATATCACTCTGCCATGGCAAAGTGTCAATCTGAGATGCTCTGATATTTCGACGAAGTTCAAATTCTGGGGACCTTCCTTCTACAAAGTCTTCTCGGGAACTTCCTATAATTTCTCTAACCTTGCTTTCTTCTTGCTGAGCTTTCTAGCCTTCCTTCCTGTAATCTGAGTTATTGGGTTCCCTTTTCCATTATGATTCTTATCTTCTCTTGGCATAGTAACCTTGCACTGTTGATGATCTTTCCTAGGGTTCAAGGGCATTACTTCTTCTTTGTCTGGGGTAGGTTCTCTACTCTCCTGTACAGACAGGTGTTTCAAGTCTTCATGTGTTCTTTCAACTTCAACATCGAAGTCTCTGGTTCTGAACAACTTCAACTTGTTCTCTTGTTCTTCAATCAAGTGCACTATTCTCCTAGTCATGAAATCTTTCAATTCTTTCTTTTTATGTTCTAGAGCTTCCTCTTCTTTTCTTTGGGTCTGATCTTTCTCAATCTAGGTTTTTCCTAGTAACATAGCAAATGGAGCATTGTTCTCAACAAATTTAACAACTTCAAATTCTTCCTCTGTCGAAGTTACTTGAGTACTCATAGATGTCTGGTTAAGTCTTCCACATAGGGTTATTACCTTTCCTCTAAATAATCCTATTCCTCCCAATGATGGAATCATAACAGGCTTTCCCAAAATTTCCCAGGTTCATTCTGTCATGATATTCACCTATGTTTCCTCATCCAGAACACAGTCTATGTTGAAGTCTCCTATTCTTGTTTCTATGCATTCTTTTTCTTTTAAGACCTCTAATAAGTTGATATCTCTGTGATCAGTCATGGTTTCTTTCATCTGTAGTAATACAGTCTCTGATTCTTTCCGGGGTTCTGCCATATTCTTAGGTTCTTGGCCTTCCTCGGGGTTTTATTGTCTCATATTCATCTTCTCAACTTTAGTAATCATTCTAGGGCAATCTAGAACTTCATGGTCCATGGATTTACAACAAAGACAACTAGGCCTTCTACCAAGGCATTCCTTAGCAAGATGTCTTGATCTTCTGCAGCTGTAACAAAGAGTTAATCCTCTCTTTCTCTTAAATGATCCCCGACCTTTCGTGTACTGCGCACTAGGATCACAGTAACTAACCTACAAAAGATTATTCCTAGGATCCTGCATCCATTTGTTAGTCTAAACACTCTTTCTATGCATAGGAATAACATATGTTTCATTATTTCTATTAGATTTACTCATATCAAACCTTCTTTCTTCTAGTTGTGCCCTAGTTTTCAGACTAGGACAAAATTTATCAAACATACCCAGATCCATAATTTCGAAACAAAAAATTCCACTTATCTTACCTTTTAACAGAGCACAAAGCTTTCAAATCTTACCTTTTTAATCAAAAAATTTCACTGTTATTACTTTTATCAAAGCACAAAGCTTTAAGATCTTACCTCTTTTCTTCAGGTCTAACTTTTCTTCTTAGTACAGAGCTTCACAAGTCAAGTAGAGTACTACACCTATAGCAACAGATCTACGCACAGAGCTTTTTCTTGTCCTCAGGTCCCAACAATCACGGTTTCAGGTCCCAACGACGGAACCATTTGTTGGCACAGGATCAGACCCGAGTTCAATGCACCAACAAAACCCTAACTACCGTCCCTTTCGGCAACACCTGTGAAGCAGATGAAGTCTCACCTGAGGTAGAGGCAGGGGTGGTTGTAGGACTCCAGTGTCTACAACCTAGTTGGGACACAGATCTATGATTACAATACCCTAGCAAAGCACTTATCAATTATCATTCATTAGTACTTAATCCTTATTCACAATGCAGATAAAATCCTAATTACAAAGCCGCGTGGTATTCACTAAGATCTAACACATTCAAGCACTTAGCATAGAGATAAATCATATCTATCATTCATTCACATGGCCAAGCACTAAGCTATCATATCAGATGTATCTAAACATTCATGAAGGTAAAACATAGATCATATGAACAACATCACAACCATAATGCACAAAGAAACCATAACACAGGATATACATGGTTCACCCCCAGCCTGGGGCTACGTCCACCAATTCTTCTTCTCTTTATTGTCTCCTGTCAATCATCTACATGCACAGAGCCACAAGATCCTACTCCGCATAGGACAAGAGATCTATGCGCACTTCGTCAGATCCTCCTTCCCCGAGCTAGGTTATAACACAAAGACTTTCTTACAATTACTTGCACTTAGCTCCGCACATTCTCAATACAGTATGCACAAAGCTAATCACATAGATCCAACTACTATTCGCACTTAGCTCATCGGCTTACAACTTACTAGTCACTGACCTCTTTCTTACATCACCTAGCTTTCTATTTATACATTAAAAAGGGGCCTAAACATGGGTAAACCCATGGGCCGACATCCCCATACCCGTTACATAAACCCAAAACCCCAAAATCCCTAGACAAGGGGACGAGATCCCGCGATCTCCGCTTCGACTTGCGCTCCACCTTCAACCAGCCTGTCGAAGTGTCAAAAGGGGTCAAAAGTGACCAAGGATTTTCAAAACTTGGTCAAGGGCCAACAAGTGTGAAGGATATCACGGAGGTGATGAAGCATAAGGAAATGACCACAGACTGTGGTGATATCTCAGAGAAAATGACTAAGTATAGGTGTATAATGGATATGGCGGAACACCACAGTGCCTTTTGGAGGAGGCAGAAGTTATAACATGAATGAAATGGACTCATGAAACTGCAATAAACTTAAGATAAAATTCTAAATATGGATGAAATGTTTTGACGGTTGAGATTGAACCATAGTCCAAATCAGATGGTTACTGAGTATCAGGGTCATGTTGAGCGTTCTGATAGCCAAGATAATGGATCAACGGTCAAGATCTAATTCAAATATATTTGGATAGTGTTATAGCAAATTTTTCCTCACCCCATGCAACTTGCTTGGATGACATTTCCATTTACCTATGCAGACTTGAAGTCCCCTTTTGTACCTTCCAGAGCCAAAAAAGCATATTTTTTCACATATACATGCCCTATCAGTTAGACATCATGCATATACGCATGTTGCTCCATTACAACCCACATACATTGGGTTTGGTGCTCAAAATTAAAAATTGTGTTGGGTTTCCATGTCACGTCACGGGATCCATGATCCTTGACCTTCCATATACTGGAAACGTTCTGGCTCGGCCCTTTAAGTCCATTTGAAGGCTATAAATTCGGCCATATCCAAGCCGTGGAAAGAGGAGAGAATTCAACTTTTGAAAGCAAAGATATTATGGAGAAATTTCACTTCACATTGAGTCTACATCCATTTATCGTTAAAATTCTGAACTCATTGTTCAGCCCCCAAGCTCTTCCTTCTTTGATGAAGAACCTCATTGTCTCCTTTATATGAGCTTGCCTTTGATGGAGGATTCAAGTGGTGGAGGTCCGGCTGGAGGGACTTAGTTTCTCAGTTCCGATATGCGTCATTACAGAAGTTTGTCACCTATATACTTATGTTGATCATTTTAATAGAAATACTATTTTCTCGTCCAATTGATATCTTGCAAATATTTGAATTATTATTCCATGAGCGTGTTTGTCATGTATGTTAATGGATTATGCTAATTTATATTCTAACATTATATATTATCACCATATACTTGTGTATCTTGGTTGTTGAGGATGAGTTGCAGGTATAAAGCTTTGAGTTGTGTGCTCAATGGTGGTCTTCATCGAACGTCCGGACAAGGTAGGCTCTTGATCTTGTCCTATTAGCATTTCATTTATATAACATACTTGAGATTAGAGTTGATTTATGCATTTCATTCCGTCTGTTGTGGTTCACCCCATGCCATAGAGAGATTTTCCTCATAACATGATTGGCAACCATACTGGGGATTGATCTTCTATTTGGGGTTTTGAGTGTTTTTCTCCTTGACTTGCTCTCTATTAGCCTGGGTTTCCTTATCGCCCGATTGTTTGACAACCTATTTTTACTTTGCATCTGAGTTTCTTGGATCAATCCTTGCCCTAGTATTGTTTTACTATATATACGTGGTTTTTCCCTTGACAGACGCATACATACGCGAGTTGTCCTTCTATAAGGCGCGTACGTACGAGACTTTTTCTCAAACAATCGTGTACATCAACGTTTTAGGCTTACTGGTTGAGTTTGGTGTTTGTTGGGTGAGTTTGGTTGGTTGCTGAGTCTTCTTAGGTCTCTGTCCTAACTATTGAGTGCTTACAGAGTGATAGGAAACCTTCTTATTTTGGATTTTCGAGCGGTATTCTTTCTTATCATATTTTTCATTAGTTGTCCTTGCACATTGGTCTGAGTGTTTGCTTCTTGGTATCCTGCTTGGCTTTTCTCTTTTTTCTTGCAGTGGGGTCTGTATGTGAAGTTGTTATTCAGTCCTTACATTTTCTTTTCTTTATATTGAAAATACATAAAAAAAAATGTTCATTTTGCATTATGGAATTTGCTCTTTTGATTATTTAGTATTGATCTTGACATATGTGGAAGATTTGCATCATATTGAAATTGTAGAAATTGCATTGAAGGTTGCATTTAAAAGCTTACCATCTCTTGAAAATTTAAGATTAGGACTTAGCACTATGTTTATATTCATTTCTTTGATACGCTGAGTCATAATATCATCAGTTTCACGACCACATCTCTTGAGTAAAAAAAAGCCATTAAAAGTAACGTTGATTAAATAAAATTGATTAGAAACAATTTTATTTCTCAGGGTACACAAACAAACATAGGACATAGGGCCTTGGAATAGGATTTTGTGAGTAAAATTCTCCAAGGCTATTAAACTAAACATATGTGTCTAACCAGGGAGTGGTGAAACCCATTGTGTAATTAGTGATGTCAGGAGCCTCCGCTCACACCGATGTTAAGCACAAGGTCACGCGAAGTTGGTTGCAGAGATAGCCCTCTAATACCTTCCTAGCGTCAGAGATATTTATGTGGTTTCATTCGTATATGGGGGTCTTGCTAGTACTTTTACCTCTGTGAGAGGTGATGCTTTCAAGATTCTGGGCTTTGTTACCCTGCCCATACGGTGGGCCAAACTTACGACTGTTAGCCTGCGCATTGGTTATATTTTGGTGGCTCTAGTTTCTTGACACAGGTAGCCACATATGTTACTTGCGGGGGTTATTCTGCAGGTACCTTGAGTCAGATAAGGGTCGGACAACACACAACCTTTATGGAGGATTAACTCTCCAGGGGGATCTGACCGACTACGTTGTTAAGCCCATGAGGGCCCTTATAACTGATTATGATACCTCCAATCTTTTGAAAGGAGTCTCATGCCCCTCTTGGGTGAGGCATACATACTTTAGTGAGGGAGGCCCCTTTTCAGCAACTATATCATGTTTGTGTGCATATGGCCTTTTTGCTTTACTTTGGTGTGCTCTCTTATTGTTAGTTAGCCCTAGGATTTGGTTCACATCTTGAGTCTTGAGTCATCGTGGAGCAAGACCAACCTCATCTCAGGTCTCACCGTTTGTTGAAGTTACCACCACATTTTGAGTCTTTACCGAAGTTTCCTTCTAAAAGGTGTAAAGTTAGTAAACGTGGTACATATATCTCCACCTCCCAGACTTGTGATTATCCAGTTATGGGTACTAAGTCGAGTCTGAACGATACAGGGAGTCCCTCAACTCCTATATCTTATGTGGTTAGTGGGGTTCCTTCGACTCCTTCAACCGCGACAGTTGTAGTGTCGGAGGTTCCCATCCTCACTCCTATCCATCCTGTGGTTTCTACTCAACCCATACAAATGAACTCTTTCGGGTCTCTTTTTGGTATGCCAGGATACAATTCTCAATCCATACCTTCAGTCTCTAACCCTTTTTATTTTGGTATGCCCAATATGACATCACAACTTTCCTCCTCCATGCTGATTCTGACAAACGCATTTGTTATGACAAATCCACCTCTATCCTCTGGAGTTCCACCCGGAGGGAGTCAGTTTCATACTATGGGAAACCCCCAGCCTAGAGCTCCTCCAGCTGGGGACAATGTTTATAACCCTCATTATGTCATACCTACAGGTATGGTGCCCATACAACCTCTTATGAATCAGTTTGGAGGAGGATATTACCCTGCCGGACATGGCCATGGTGTATTCCAGAACCCTGAATGGCCTACAATCCCTCAACACCAATCTTTCCCGGGAGCATGGGCTCAGACGTCGCAACCCCGACTCCCTTTTCTGGCCACACTTAGTCTGTCAGATTTTTCGAGATTAATGACTGACCTGATGTGTCACAATTTTTCATGGCCCCCCATCCCCACTAATCTTCCTCTGGACATTCCAAAATTCGAGGGAAAGACTGGCGAGGATCCAAGTGATAATGTTACTACTTTTCATATTTGGTGCTCATACAATTCCCTTAATGACGATTCTATTCGTTTGAGGGTATTTCAATGCAACCTCATGGGGGTCGTTGTGAAATGGTACATTGATCTACCAGGGGGAGTGTACAAAAACTTTAATCAGATGATTTTGGTCTTTCTCAACCACTTCCAGTTGTCGGTTCAATATGATGCCAGCATAGAAATTTTTTCGGCCTTTCGCCAAGATAAGGCCACGCATATCTCGGACCATATCCAAGAGTGGCGTAGACGAAAGAGGTTAATTAAAGCCTACATTCCTCCAGAGTTTTTGTTGGAGTGGTTCCTTAAGTCCTTATTGCCTTATATTTCGAAGGATGTTTCTACATCCAGAGTAACATCTGAGGAAGAAGCTATTTTCAAATCCCAACAACTAGACCTCATATATGCTCAGTCTGGGATGTTGTATGAAATTCTTTCTGACGCATCGTGGTCGAATTATGACCCTAGAAAAAATCATGGGCCTCATGCCGATGGAATCATAGGCTCTATAAATGCTAAGTCTAGAGACTTGGCGACGAGCCAGTTGAAGGATTTTTCTCTAGGCCAGCCTGTAGCAAGACAAGCTTCGACATCATCCTCCACTCCCACTCAGTCAACGAATGTGCATTATGTACATTCATCGACCAACCCAAATGGTAACCAACAACTAGGAGGGAATAAAAAGAAAGGATGAGGTAATAATCGTAAGGGTGGGAAAAATAATAACAAAGCCAAGGATGACACTAGCAATGACAGATCAAATAATAATGTTGGTGAGGGAAAGAAGAAAAAATGGAAGGTGAAGTTTCCTTGTAAACTTTGTAAAGATGATCACCTTACCCACCTATGCCCCAAAATCGAGGAAGCCTTGAGGGTCTTATCACAACCGCCCGTTGTGCTGACCAATCCGTTTCTGCATAATCAACACATGGCTTCAGGGTCCTCCAACACCAAAAATGCATTGAGCAGGAGTCAAAACCCCTCAGCATATGAAGGTGTCCATCTATGTGTCAATATGGTCAAGTCTCAGATTGATGTAGCCACTCGATCTCATGATTACGGTTCTTCACAGACTATCCTAGGTCTAGAGTCTTCCCCTCCTTCAGAAACACCTTTTCATATTGAAAAGCCAGAGCCACCGGCTCGTATTCTGAAAGGAGTACTGAAATGTTCTGCCCACAATCCTAATGCTAGAGATGCCCAAAATTATTCAATTGTCGAAGATATGGGTCAAACCCCTTGTGTGATGTTGGATTTGGAGGTGCTCCAGACGTGTCCTTCACAGAGGAATGCCTTTTTATCTACTCTAGGAGCTCTAGACCCGTGTGGCTCGAAGGTTATTAAGTTTGATGTCATGGATGTTAAGCCTCACTTACCTTACCAAATGGCCTTTCAGATCCATGTGGAGTACACGAAAATTACAATCAAATGCACTGTAATTGATGAAGGTGTTGCGACATGCGTGATGTCCCTAACCTGTTGGAAATCCATTGGTTCTCCAACTCTCTCTCAATATATGACTATGTTGACCGCTTTTGATGGGCGTTCATTCCAATCCCACATAATTCTTTTCGTTTTTCCGGTCCATTTAGGTGGAAAGAAAGTGGAGGTTGATGTTGAAGTGGTTGATGTGCCTCTTGATTATAATTTACTACTAGGGTGTAATTGAACTTATACCATGATAGCAGTTGTGTCGTCAGTTTTCCGCACTTTATGTTTTCCTCACGAAGGGAAAATAGTGATGATTGATCAATTGTCCTTTGCACACGCTAGTCCTAGTGCATCAGTTGGACCTTCGATGCCTATGATCGACAATTATCAGCAAGAAACTGAGGATGTTGGTGTCAGAATGTATTCCTCTCATGGGTACCTTTGATTTCGTGGAACCAATTCATCACATTCATGCCATTTCTAGTTAGTCTTTGTCATCGATGAGGTTCGTTCCTTTCTGTAATTCGTATTTCAACAACCCTTGGACCCTACCTTCCCCGACTATGTCATGTGAAGGTCACTCGCACATTGGAATGGCAATGCCACTGTCAGCGACATAAGTTGCATATCAAGCTATTCTTAACACTATTGTTGACCCAGATTCTTTCTCCTCGAAAATGGACGAGGAGGATCTTATTCTAGAGCCCGTATGGGCTGCCCAATCGTCTTGTTCGCATGATTTCCTTGGAGATACATTACCTTAAGATGAAGCCATCTTAGAGGCCATGTATGGTCCTGATAAGCCTTGGCACGATATGCACCATCGCTCCTATTTCCTCCCAGATATTGTTAGGAGCGAACAAGATGACTTTAGATCTACCTTGAGTGAGATGGTCGGTCACAATGTGGTTCCGCTAGATACACATGGTGTTTATGCCGAAGGAAACATAGAATATTTCTCCTACCGCCACGATCGACATCTCTCGAATCCTTGGAAAAATTGAGAATGTATATATTGGTGCGGATTGTTCGCCTAAATAAATTCAGATCTACACCGATCTCTTCAAAGAATTTCGTTATGTATTCACTTGGTCATACGAAGAGATGTCAGGGATAGACCCCAACATTTTCAAACATGAGATCAAGACTTATCCGGATGCTAGACCTGTTCGACAACGTCTTAGAGATGTTAATCCTAGGAAGGCCCCTACTATTAAGGCAGAGGTAGAGAAGCTACTTAATGTTGGTTTCATCTACCTGGTTCCCTTGAATGAATTGGTGTCAAACCTCATTCCCATGAATAAGAAACAAGGAACCATTTCGTATGTATGGATTTTCGAGACCTGAACAAGGCTTGTCCTAAAGACAACTTTCCGACTCCTTTCATTGACCAGATTCTTGATGTGTGCATGGGAAGCAAAGTTTTTTCTTTTATGGACGGATTTTCAAGATATAATCAAATTCAAATCAACCCTGAGGATCAACACAAGACGGTGTTTATTTATCCTTGGGGTACTTTTACATACTGGAAAATGAATTTCGGCCTTAAAAATATCGAAGCAACCTTCCAACGTGCCATGACCTTTTCTTTTCACGATCTCAACCATATTGCTGAAGCGTATCTCGATGATCTTGCTGCTCACTCTCACAAGGTAGTAGATCACTTGTTGGCACAGGGGCAGACCCAGGGTTCAGCACTATAACAACGCACCAACAAAACCCTAACTACCGGCCCTTTCGGCGACACCTACAAAGAAGATGAAGTCTCACCCGAGGTAGAGGAAGGGGTGGTTGCAGGACTCCAGTGTCTGCAACCTTATCTGGGACACAGATCTGTGATTACAACACCTTAACAAGAACTTAGCAGTTATAGTTCATTAATATTCAGCCTTAGTTTACAGCATAGCTAAACCCTAATAAACGATCAGCGCAGTATCCATATAGATTTAATAGATCCAAGCACTAAGCATACTAACATAGATAAGATATAGCATACATTCAAAGTATCTATCACTAAGCTACCACATTAGATCCATTCATCATCTAACAACGCACTAAGCATTTAACCATATAAACGAGATGGCAACTGTAAAGCATTCACAATGCATAGACAAAGAATAACCAAAGCACATAGAAATCATGACACAGGATATATGTGGTTCACCCCCACCCTGGGGCTACGTCCACCAACTGTTTGTCTTCTTTATTAACTTCCTTCAATCCTTTTACATGCATAGAGCCTTAAGATCAACTCCGTAGGGGATAGGAGATCTGCGCACTCCCCGCTAGATCCTCCTTCCTCAAGCTAGGTTACAGCACAAAGACTCTTCACAGTCACTTGCACTTAGCTCTACAAGTCTCACACAGTATACACGAAGCATTTACAATCATTATCTACACTTAGCACAACTTACAAACCTTCGATCACATAGATCGAGCTGCATCTCTATGCACCACTCTCGCACTTATCATACTGGCCTCTTCTTACATTGCCTAGATACTTATTTATACATTACAAAATAGGCCTAAGCATGGGTAAACCCATGGGCTGACATCCCATACCTATTACATAAGCCCAAAACCCAAAACTCCCTAAACAATGGTCGAGATCCCGTGATCTTCGCTTCGTATTGCGCTCCACCTTTGACAGCATGTCGAAGTCCCAAAAATAGGTCAAACATGACCAATGATCGTCAAAACTTGGTCAAGGGCCAACAAGCCCCCAACACTTACCTGTGACTCGTCTCGAGTCACTCTGATCTGGGTAGTTCTTCTTTAAAAGTCTTGAGCTTGGCTCGAGTTGCTTCAACTTGTTGTTATACCACGACCTCTTGTTCAACAAACTCGTGGATAACAACTTCGTTGATAGGTCCCTCTAGGCATTGTTCAGTTGTAGTGACGACTTGCTCCAGTTCTACTCCTCGACCTTTGATCTCTGCGAAAAGTTGGCAAGCCTCATCTTGTATAGGTTGGAGCCTTTGAGTCACTTCCATGACTCTGCTCTGAATAGTGTTGACCTATTGTTGAGCAACGCGTTTCTCTTTTGATCGTTTCATCCTTTCAATAACTGACATGGGCTTCAACTGTGTCTGTATTGTTTCTGCTTGTTGCTTCGCCTCCTGGAGCTGTGACTCCAGTGCCTTTAGTTCTGGATTCTCACTGAGTCACTCATAAGTCTGGGCACTGTGATCTCTTAATTTCTTGCATTCCATGGCAAGGGACTTTATTTTCTCGACTGTGCTTCGAGCAGTTGCTTCTCTTTGATCCTTCACCTCCTGCGGGGTGTCAGGCACTGCGCAGAGATATAAGTCTGTTATTCTTTGTTGTAGCTGCTGGATATCTTCCACGAGTTGTTCTACTTGATTCGGTCTTCTGGCTTGGGCTCTAAGTCTATCACAGAACAGAGTGCTTTGTTGACCACTTCTTTCACTTCGAGTTTCTCTACGAGCAATTGTTCTTTTTCTTGCTGAATCCGTGCTTTCTCCTCGTCAAACTTTGTCTAGAGAACAACCTTCTCCTACTCCATAACTCGTTGTCATTCTACAAGTACTGCTTGCACTTGCTTCAAGTCCTGGGTAGCTTGTTCAGTTTCTTCTTATGTGCTACGAAGGCGAGCTTTGGTCGCATCAACTAGTCGACGGAGTTGGGCTGGCTCATCTCCCAACTATGGTTCTCCCGATGGCAGGGGTGCAGTGGATATTGCGCGACTGGACTGAAGGGCCTGTTGTACCCCTCGAAGTTAGACTTCGATTCTGTCGTACATCTCCTCTTGCTTGGCTTCATGTTTCTACAATATCTCCTGCGAGGCATCATTTACAGCTACGATGATAAAGTCGAAATCATCGACAGTGAGTACAGTCTGCATCTTGGTCAATGTGGCTCTGGATTTCTTCCGGGAAGAGGGTTTTGAGGGAGAAACCTTCCTCTTCTTAAAGGGGTCAGTTTCATCTCTAGGCGGTGTTACTTCACCTTTCTTCTGCTCATCCTCTTTGTCATTTAGTTCTTCTACTTTGTCACCACCCCCTCGGTCAGGTGATATAGAAGCAGTCTTTTCTGATGTGCTGCTTAAGTCTTGGACTTCGGTGGTCTTCTTCCTTCTGTTGGTGCCGGGCATGTCATGTTCTTTGTGAACGGCCTTTGAGTTGTCAAGGTCGGGATTAGACATCTATGCAGGGTCATCGGGGATAAGGAGGTTTGCGGACCAGTCCTTAGTGATTTCCTCGAGGTCCTCTTCTGTAAGCTTGTAGTACGACTGCAACTCTTCTCTGTGCTCATCTGCTTGTGTAGTGATGTAGATGAAGTGTCGATCTACACAGAACTTCATAAGGGGTTAGAACTTATGCAAGGTGTTTGGCGTCATGCAGGGTTCACCTTCAATAGCCCTCTTTAGTTGTAGATAGTATGTGTGAAAGACAGAGTTTGTCTGCCACTGCTTTCCCATGTCACTCGAGTACCAAAGTATGGTGAACTTCGCAGCAAGTGGATCGAATGGCTCGATGTCCGGGAAGGTTGCGCCTTCAGGAATCTCCCAAGAAACAAATGCGATGAGGATCAGGATCCAGCTAAAATGGAATTCATAGCCCTGATCTTGTGCTTCGTGGCAATCTAGTTCTAATTGATTAACTAGGTACTTTGCCCAATTCATCTGTAGGCCTTCCACACATTTTCCTGTGAGGTCCACTACAAAGCTTGTGACCTGCGTGGGTCTGTTTTTCCTTACTAGCTTTCCTACAATCCATTGGCATTCTAGGCGCACTACGCCATTCTGGATGGAAGCTACCTTGTAGCCTTGCTTCCCCTTCTCAACATCGTCGTAGGTGTCTTTGATCTTCTGTGCTAATACGCGATCTGTGGCTTTCCCTGGATAAAAATCCTTCAGGTTGGATCCTTGCATACTCAATCCAGTGATCCTATGGATCAGCGTTGGATCGAGTGTGATACGACGGTCTAGCCACAAGTAGCCGCCATGGTAGCATGAAAGTAAGATCTTGACACATGCGTTAATTTCTTGGTGCCTTCCAATGGCTATATTGTTTTTCCATGGCGAAGTGCCATGTGGCGTTGTTATGTTATCCCGACGAAGTCCCAATTTTGCAAGTTTTCCTTCTGCGAAGTTCCCTCTGGAACCTTTTGTAACTTTTCGATATTTGCTATCTTCTTATTTAGTTTTCTAGCCTTCTTTCTAGTGATCTTTGCCTCGGTATTCCTCTTTCCATTATGATTCTTATGTGAGATCGGAAGAG
>CBVK0100854924.1:0-22187 GCA_900067695.1 Picea abies
TTATCCCTAGTATGGGAGCCAATTCGTTAGGTTTCCTAACCTAGTTGCTAAGGATTTGTGGAAGAATCTGCAAACCATGAGGAACAAAACCTTGGTGGAAGATAGGACTAATGGGTCAAGCAACTTTAGTTTCTGGAAGTCAAGCTACAGATCACCCTGGAAGAGGATGACCTATTGAGTGTGATACAAAAGGCTTTACCAGAAACAACTACCGATGAAGAGAAAGAAGAATAGATGGAAGATGGCATCAAGGCAAGGAAGATAATCATCTATTCAGTGAGAGATCATCTCCTACCTCGTATTTCCAACCTGAAAACAACTCATGAGATGTATGAAGCATTGAATAATATGTTTGAGAGTAATACACCCTCATAGCTCTTATATTGAAGGGCCAGCTTCAAAATATCAATATGACAAAAGCAGACACCATTGCTACCTTCTTCATGAAGATTTCAGAGATCAGAGATCAGCTAGGTGCCATTGGAGAAAACATATCAGACAGAGAACTTGTTTGGACCACTCTCAATGCTCTTTCAAGATATTGGGAACCATTTCTTCAAAGTATCAGTGGTAGAATAGAACTACCTGCTTTTGATCGTATATGGACATACTGTACCCAGGAGGAAATCATACTTATAGCCAGAGGAGTGGAAGACTCCCCTCATGCTCTTGGCTTTCATACAAAGAAAGGAGGAAGAAATGAAAGAATCTTTAGTCAAGCATTCAAAGGCGAGAAGACTTCATCAGCCTCGAGGTATGATCATAGAAAACACAAATCAAAGATCCAGTGTTTCAGATGTGATAAGTATGGACACTTTGCAAGAAATTGTCCTACCAGGAAGAGAGGAAGACAGCATGCCTCCACTGCTAACATTGATCCGAACCCACCTCATAAATATGAAGACATGAAAGATGATGCTTTCTTCTTATGAGGACCAAAAGCAAGATTAAGCATGATTGTGGACTAAGGTAAGTTTTGTACTACATTCCTTATTTAATTTCATCATTACCATGTAGTTGCTTTCATTTTGATAATGAAGGGTATTATCCCTAGTATGGGAGCCCTCATGACTTGGACCATTATCCCTGGTACGGGAGTCAAAATTTTCTTGGTTGATTATTATCCTAGTACAAAAGGCCATTTTGGTTGTTATCCCTACGAGGAGCCATGTTGGTTATAATCCTAGTACGAGAGGCCAAAAAAGTATTGTAGAGTCAGTAGAAGACATGAGATGCCTCCAGGTTAGCAACACAACAAAAGGAAGATGTCTATCCTTCAGACTTTAGAGGGAGTCAAACTATTTGAGAAGAAGGAAGAGACAATACCTTCCCCCCCTTTAGCAGTTCAGAGGGATACAACCATTGATCCAATCGATCCAATCGATCCAGTTGCTCTGATAGATGTTCCTAGAGACATTGCAGTAGGACATAAAAGGCTTGTTTGAGCTCGACAAACTCTGCAAGAGGAAGAGGGACATGCAACTCCTCGAGGAACATTCCAAGAGAGCAAGAGACCACATAGATTTTTGAGCTATGTTTTAGCCATGAGCCACATCATTCATACCGAGCCTTCTTGTCATGGAGAAGTAGTAGGTCAACAGGTATGGAAAGATGCCATGACAAAAGAGTATCAATCCATCATGAAGAATGATGTGTGGGATATTGTTCCAAGACCAAAAGGAAAGTTTGTAGTGAATTCCAAGTGGATCTATAAGATTAAGCATGCAATTGATGGAAGTGTCGAAAAGTACAAAGCAATATTTGTAGCTGGAGAATTTTCACAGGTGGAGGGAATTGATTATGAGGAGACATTTGCTCCTGTAGCTCGATACACTTTCATATGTATTATCATTGCACTAGTTGCATCTATGGGTTGGAAACTACATCAGATGGATGTAAAGACAACCTTTATCAATGGTGATATTGAGGAAGAAGTTTACATCGAGAAACCGGAGGGATTCATGATACATGAGGAGAAATCTCATGTGTGCAGGTTGAAGAAAGCCATGTATGGACTAAAGCAGGCACCTTGTGCTTGGTACGAGAAGATGGATGGATTCTTGATGAGTTTGGGCTTCAAAAAGAGTGTTGTTGATCCAAGATTATATTATCACATTGTTGATGACCAATTCATGATTTTGGTCATGTACGTTGATGACTTATTCCTCACTGGTTCAGAAAGACTTATTGTTGAATGCAAGCGAGCATTGACTTATGAATTCGAGATGAAGGATTTGGGTATGATGCACTACTTCTTGGGACTAGAAGTATGGCAAATGAATGATGAGATTTTCCCGAGTCAAGGAAAATATACAGTGGAGATATTGAAGAAGTTCAGTATGACAGACTACAAATCCATGCATATACCTATGGTGATGGATCTAAAGAAAATGAATGAGGCTTCTACTGATTCAGACGAGATTGATACACATCTATACCGACAACTGATTAGATCATTGGTGTGTCTGGTTAACACCGGACCTGATATATGCTATGTAGTGAATGTACTTAGTCAGTTCATGATTCAACCAAGACAAACTCATTGGATAGCAATGAAGCATGTATTGAGATATCTACGAGGCACAATTGGATATGGCCTGGGATATGCCTCCAGTGTAGACAGGAGGTTGTAGGGATATGTTGATGCAGATTGGGCAGAGAGCGCAGTGGACCAGAAGAGCACATATGGTTGTTGTTTTACCTTAGGGTTGTAAATGTGTTGAACTTGCACATAATAGATCTAGCTAGAAAATACTACACACATTTGCAGAGAGAAATTGAGAAAGAAGAAGAAAGAGAGAAAGAATGGAAGAATTCTCATTAACCGTATTCCACACTCAAAGAGTGAATAATTTACAATAGATATAGGATACTGAATAACTAATGATCCATAGTGGTGGTCTAGATTGATCTAGACACACACCAATAGTTACAAGAGTAAACTTCCACCTAGTCTAGTCTCTCAGGTAGTTACGGGAGTGAACTGCCACCTAGCTGAGTTAACTAGTCAACTAGTCTTCAATTAACTGACTGAACAAAGAGTAGTGAGTTGGTGATGATCCCAATGTTGCATGGTGACAAAACCAATGCAACATCTAAACTCAACTCAGCTAGTCAAACTGAAGTGTCAACTGAAAGAGAATATTCTCCAGGTAGAACATTCTCTCCTAAAATATAGGAGACTGGATAATGACTAATTATGACTAATAAACAAGGAAAAACCTTAGGAAAAATAAATCCTATGTGTGTGTGAAATAACTCCAACACCCCCCCTGAACATCAGTATGGTGAAAATAAAGAATGGGTCCCGGCAACAAGGCCATGTTAGGTACCCAAATACAAAAGATACACTGAACTAAACGAGGAAAGAGGGAAAACCTCATGGGAAACCCCCCCCCTCAAACTACAATGCATAAAAAAAATAAAAATGAAAAGGAACAAAAAGTAGTTGCTAAGCAACCGTGTCCTTCACTCCAAGAAGAACTTGCAACTGTGCAAGTTTGTGCTCATTGAAGATTTTGTTGAAGATGCAGATGTCTGCATGGATCTGATGAAGTATATGCACCATTGAGATGTCCACACATATCCACTCTATCTTCTTGTAATGAAGAATATCCAAATAAATTTTGGATGAAACTTTAAAAACTGTGCGGCCGTTTCCGGAAAAATGCTAAAATTTTGTTGATTTTAAAATGATCATAACTTCACTTTCCAGACTCCGTTTCGGATGATTTTTTTTTTAAATTGGATATTTTCCCGAGAGGAATTCAAATATCCAATTTGTTTCTGCAATTTTTTCTCAGA
Organism: Picea abies; assembly: GCA_900067695.1. NCBI lineage: Eukaryota > Viridiplantae > Streptophyta > Pinopsida > Pinales > Pinaceae > Picea > Picea abies. The sequence goes on from CBVK0100854924.1 coordinate 3,805, forward strand.
AAATATCAGAATGGCGTCTGATGTGAGGGGCTCCCTTTTTTACTCCTGAGATGCATGCATGGTGCATGCAAAAGTGTCTGCATGTGGATCTTGAGATGCATGCCATATATCTTCCACATGAATTTTAGAAAACAAATATGAAATGGAGTAGACATCATCTTCAATTAATGGAATACAAATTTCTGCAAATACTTTTGTAGAAGATTCTTCATAATAAGAGGCTTGATCTTCTGGCTCTATCTGTTCGACCTCCTACATGAAATATTCACAATATTCTTTATTCCCAAATAGAACCTCCAATTTGGTCCATAATTCATTTGGAGTTGATCCTTGTAATTCTTCATACATTTGATGGAAAAGTTCGGGAGAAATAGACATGCCAATACTTCCTATGGCCATATCTTGTCTATTGAGAAAATCATTTTTCTCATCGACAGAATCAAGATCTACTTCCATTTCCATAGTTATTTGGTACAAGCCTCTGCATCTAAGATGAAGCATAATTTTTGGTTTCCATTCCAAATAGTTATGATGTGTGAGAAGTATTTCCGATGAATAATCCATCTTTTTGTTGTCTTCAATCTTTTGTACCTACAAACAATTTTGGTGTAGCTTTTGCTTAGCAGTCTGTCGGCTTTGATACCATGTAAATGTGTTGAACCTGCACATAATAGATCTAGCTAGAAAATACTACACACATTTGCAGAGAGAAATTGAGAAAGAAGAAGCAAGAGAGAAAGAATGGAAGAATTCTCATTAACCGTATTCCACACTCAAAGAGTGAATAATTTACAATAGATATAGGATACATGAGTAACTAATGAGCCATAGTGGTGGTCTAGATTGATCTGGACACACACCAATAGTTACATGAGTAAACTATCACCTAGTCTAGTCTCTCAGGCAGTTACGAGAGAGAAGTGCCACCTAGCTGAGTTAACTAGTCAACTAGTCTTCAGTTAACTGATTGAACAAAGAGTAGTGAGTTGGTGATGATCCCAATGTTGCATGGTGACAAAACCAATGCAACATCTAAACTCGACTCAACTAGTCAAACTGAAGTGTCAACTGAAAGAGAATATTCTCCAGGTGGAATATTCTCTCCTAAAATATAGGAGACTGGATAATGACTAATTATGACTAATAAACAAGGAAAAACCTTAGGAAAAATAAATCCTAGGTGTGTGTGAAGTAACTCCAATAGGGGTCTGCCATGGTTTCCTGGTGCAGCAGGAAACATATCTCTGTGGCTTTGAATACCATAAAAGTAGAGTATATAGCGTTGAGTGGGGCATTTCGCGAAGCAGTGTGGCTTCAAAAGATTCTTACATATTTATTTGATCATGAGATGGATTCTACCATTATTCATTGTGATAACCAGAGCTATGTGAAGCTCTCTGAGAATCATGTGTTTCATGATAAATCGAAACACATTGAGATCAAATACCATTATATCATAGACATAGTTCAGAGAAAATCATTACATGTGCAGTACCTTCCTACACATGAGCAGATTGCAAATATCTTCACCAAACCACTTGCTAGGACGAAGTTCCAGTACTTTCATGAGAGACTTGGCCTGGTGGAGACTGCCTCCCTCACTGAGAGGGAGTGTTGATGATTGCAACGTCGTGTGACATTCTCCAGGATACATTCTCCTATGTGACTGAGTTGAGTCGACCTGTGAGAGAGCCCAATGTTGGGTGTGCCCATGTGATGGGGTGTATCATTCTCCTCTAGACTGAGTTGAGTCGTGCCCCAGTGTTGGGTGTGCCCATGTGATGGGTGTATCGTTCTCCTATTGTGAGAGTTGAGTCGATGTGGTCTCATGCCTTTGTAGTCTAGTAGACTAGTTGAGTCAGGCTTGAGATGGTACTTCATATGATTCTCCTGTGGACTCACTTGAGATAGAGATCTGTTGAGTATGACATCCATGTGGTTGAGCACAAGTGGACATGTCCCTAATGGTTGAGCACTAGTGGACGTGTGGGTCCCTTTCTATATTGTCTAAGTGTAAGATTTACTTGTAACCATAATTATGATGTAAAGGATACGAGTCGATCCCACCATATGTGAAAGATAATTAAGGTTTATTGTAATAATTAATTATATTTCTGAGTTATTGAGGTTAGCCCTATTGTGCCAAAAGACACACCTATTCTTGTGTCTGGTCTTGTATAAATAAAGGTGATTTCCCCATTGAGGAAACACACACTTGTCACTTGTCATTTGGAAATTTCAGACCTACCTTCAAGGATGAAGTGCGCACCTCTCTTGGGGGCTAGTTTCAAGGTTGTAGAAGCACCCTCTTGTGTGCATTAGGGTTTATGGTGTGGGGGATATTCTCTTGATAATATAGCAAAGGATTGTTGGGTTTTCTTTCCTTGAGTAGAAGGGTTTCCTAGGATATTTCTTTTGTTTTTGTGCATGGTAATTCTTCATGTGATCTTGGTTATTGCAACACTTGTGTATGGTGTAGCTGCATTTGTTTATGGTTCAAGTACATGCTAAATAAACCCCATGCTTGAGCCTAGCATAGTGAAATTTCAACAAGACCAAGCCTCTCCTTCCTCATGGACTAAGGCTCCTCTTGTTGGCTTTCTCCAAAACACAGTCGTTGGCTATCCTCTTCTCCAAGCTACCTACCCAAAACACTTACAAAATTGCAGGACTAAGGCCTACTCGACCCCTCTCCATATCTAGCTGAGGTCACCACAACCTAACTCCAAGAATGAATCTCACATTCACCTTACCTTTCAATCTTCACCATAGATCTCCTTTTTCACAACTCTAAGGTTGAGTTAGAATCCCCCTAAATCCACTTAGGCACCCTCTCCACAAACTCAACTTTAAATTAGACTTGTTTATTCACACATGTGGGTGTGAATCCCCAACATAAGCCCATCAACAATCCCACGTAGCCCCACATTTCACACAAAGGATTTTATCAAGGAGAAATCACAATGTGAGTGTCAAAGAATGGCTCCCACATGCTCGACACCTAAGCTCATGTGGGAATACCTCCCGATGCAAAAAAAACATCAACAATTTAGTATATAAGCTTCATCATAAAAGTATTATTTATCGCAAAGTGAAAGGAAGAAATTCAATTCAAAGGTTTCAAGAAGAAAATATAAAGTTATTATTTCAAAAAATTACGAATTCCACACAAAATTCTCGGTTTTTTTTTTTTTTGTGAAATGTCATTTTTATGTAGAGTACTATAATTGTCGAGAGTCATTCATAAATCATCGAAAAGGAAGCATCGAGGTTTTCAAATTAACAAATCCAAGTTGTGGAAAAGGAAACAAATACAGATCCAATACACGTCACATCTCAAGAAATTGCAAAGTCAGTTGGAAAAAATACATTCAGATGTTGGAGTACAAAAAATGGAAATTTTGAGTGTAGATCCAGTGATCAACAAAAAAACATTAAATGATGAAGATGATACATCACCGTAAGTAAATCGAGAAAACTCTACACACACAATAAGGGAAAGTCAAGCTACAAAGACACCTTATCAACATCCTAAACATAAGAGCGGGTACCTCAACCAGTCAAAATATCAACTTCACTCATAACAACAAGGGACCTATCATCCGAAGAATTTTGATGCCAGTACAATTGAGAACAAATTATTTTTGGAATCATATAAGCGCAACATTCCACAAAGATTCAATTTAGGATGGTTAGATTTTTTTACAGTTCGTCAATTATGATTAACACATAGAAGTTTGTATTGTCTTGTATCATCCACCATAACAACATCCAAAACCCAGTACCATGTGAATACAACACAAGTCGGAGCAAGACATAAAGCCTTCCATTATTATTCTTTGAGTACAAATAATTTCTAAAGGGGTGGGGCAATATAACATAGATAAATATAAATATAATATAAATATAAATATAAATATAAATAAATAATCAATAATCAATAATTGATAATGAAGAAACACCTTATAATTCATCTATATTTCAGGGGATTCAATCTACATAGACAATTTATTGATTTGATACAAGTTTGTAGGAGATTTGTTTGCAAATTCAAGTAATGATTCAAAAGCATGTATAGAAATTTCAAAACTTCATTCTCTTTTAGCTTAAAATGTTGATTTCTTCTAGAAACTAAAACATCATAGTTTTTCTATTTGGAGAATTTGTTTACAATTTTAGAAATTCTCATGGCTTTGTAAAGGGAACCATTGCATCATTGTTAAGGTTAAATTAATATGCAATTACTTTAAGAGGGAAATGAAACAAGTGAGGTGAGGGCATACATAGGGTAAATTGCCACTTAGCCAACATCAAAGGTAAAGGATAACACTCAAGGGAAAATTAAACCCTTCCCAAAAGTGTCAAATGATTTAAAATCTCAAACACACACAATTTTGAATATTATTTAATGGAGAAATCCAAGCAAAAAGAGATTTGTTAGGAGACATGGAGAGACCTTTAGACACCATAGTTGAAGTCAAAACCCTAGTTTTAAATCCTCTTCTACTTACATTTCTAATGATCCCTTTAGATTCATCCCTCCAAGTCACAAGGATCAGAACCCCACTCCATGACTCGTTCTTTGAACTTCACACCAACGTTGGTTCTCAACCCACCATTGATAGTAAATGGAAGAAGGATTATGAAGAAGTTGATTTGTACTGCATTGCTCAAATGGTGGTAGACAAACCCTTCATTGCTAATTGTTCCCCCTATTTTAAACCTATGTTAGATGTCATAGTTGCATTTGTTTCAAGCTTCAAAGGCCCTAATTTTCATGATTTGAGGAGCCCACTTTTATTGAAAGATGTGAAAAATATAAATGATGACCTTAGGGGATTTCAAGAATCTTGCAAAAAAATAGTATTTGCAATCATGTTTGATGGATGGAATGATGATTGTTGATAAAATCCATCGATACCGACTCCCATGGTTTGCTCAAGAGTATAGGTGGTTTAAACTTATACTTAGGTTTTGATTGGTTGTCTTTGAGATTCTACAAAGGGGGTAACATTTGACAAACTTTGGCACCATCTGTGCCAACCTTGGCTACAAGCAATGTCTCTTTAAATCACCGATCACCTTCTCCACTCCAAAGTGCCTTGATAGTTTGGAATGTTGTGCCTTGCACAACAACTATAATTTGTCATCTTCATAAGGATCAAAACTACAACATTTTTCCTTTTAGGCTGTAGTGGTAGAACCCAACCCTTCATCTAGCATAGTCCTCACAAAGTTTTGCAATACCACAAATTTGCACAAAGTTTAGTCACTATGCATAAGCTTCTGCTAGTCCACTTAACCCAAATCGTTAAAATTACATAGGCATTATCAATCCAATTTTTGGTGGTCATGAAAGGAAATCTATGATCTTATTTCTGGTTCCCTTTTGATTCTTAATCACAATGTTAAAATATGGCAAGTAAATTATCTAATTCACGTGGCTTGCATTCTCAATCCTGTTTTGTGTTGGGAAACATTACAAAGGTTTATGGTCATTCGGAATGACCATCTCTTTTCTTAATAGATAATCTTTCCAACACTTCATTAGATTGAACCCACATACAACTTAGAACCAAACACTGAAGAAAAGTGATGGTGGTCTTAATGTTCATTTTATTAATCCTTAATGTTCAATGAAGAGAAGGGTCTATTAGTGGGAAGGGTGGACTTTGATCTATTTAGCATCGGACAAGGACTTACACATTGGCTATGTGTCTAGCATGTGGAAGTCGTCCTTGTAACCTCTCAAGAAACCTTATTCACTTTATTAGTGATTAATAAAGTGAATGGTCTTTTAGTGTAAGACTAATTAAGTTAAATGCTAAGTTTACTTGGAATTAGTAACTTAAGTGAATTGATTAAGTCATAGCCGTTAGATATAAAGTGAACGTGAGATTAGATCTTAATACATAGAGTGTGAGGGTGTGATAGACACAGTGAGAAGAGAGTGATGAGATCTCAGTGAGTGGGTGAAGAGAGTTCATCCAAGTGTGAGTGGGCAGGAAAGGCACAAAGAAGCAACGAGGGAGATAGCAACAAGCTGGGCTAGGCTATTGATGCATTGTAAGACTATGAAGGGCCATTATCCCAAGAAGGGAGCTTTAATTTTATCGCAATAAAATCATCACAAATATGGTTTTCCCACAAAGAATTTTCCACGGGTTGTTCACTCGAAATCTATTGTACACTAGAAATCTATTGTACAACGTGTTGATAACCTAGTTGTGCTAATAATTAATAAAGATATTTTATTAGGTCGTTTGTTGAACGAAAATCAACATGGTATCAGAGTTAAGACTTTGAAGGGAGCCAGATTTACACAAAGACAGTGTTTTGTAACAGCGGGAATTTGTTTTGGGGATTGGGGCAATATATGTGAAATTAAAAAAATTATATAATAAAAGGAAAACCGTACAGCAAGTAAGGATCGTACAACATACAACCTTTCTGAAATTGGCAGCAAAATTGTAGATCGTGCTGTGAAGTTGATGTGCAGAGGTATTAGAGATGCCAGCATATCTGATAGTGCGAGGAACAACAACAGGGCCGAGTGATTAGAGGCTTCCACCGGACGGCTGAAGCAACCGGCAGGACGTGGGAGCGTTGAGGTAACGGCTGTGTGATTGGGCATCAAAGAAGTGGACGTAGCCGCCAGCTAGAGAAGCCACGGGCTGCAGCCACCAAGGTATAGATACCGCCACAGCCCGTCGAGCAAATAACGCTCATGCAGGGGTCGAGGGCAGTCATATGCATGGAGAAAGGGAAGTGACGACGCAGGGGGTCCAGCGGACAGTTGGTGGGCAGAGTATTGAAGTAGTGGCTCCTGTCGCAGCCGCGAGGAGAAACCAGCCATCCCCCAGGTTGTAGCATCCACCTGCACACCGTCATTAGATCTGGCTAAATTTATCACCAGCATTGGTCAAACACTTTCATGTCGCAGTCGCGAGGAGAACCCAGCCATCCCCCAGGTTGTAGCATCCACCTGTACACCGTCATTAGATCTGGCTAAATTTATCACCAGCATTGGTCAAACACTTTAATTATGTTCTAAAACACCAGAGATGAAACTAATATATAAATTGCCAGTCCAATTCCTCAATTCATTCCCTTTTCTCTTCTGTAATCTTCATGATAAAAATACCCCAGCTTAAAGATGCTTTGAGCTTCAACGATCAAACGATAGCCTTTCTAGAGCTACGAGTTTTTTCTTCACTATAACTACTATAAGTTAGAGCTGGAGTAAAAGGAGGATAGTAAAAACCATCATCTGCAACACCGAAACCTCCTCCACCAACACTGAACATGCGTAGTGGTTGTTGCATGTCTTCGTTTTCAATCATTTCCATACTCCTTGAATGTATATCTTCTTCAAAGAAATAGTCCTCCACCTGAAACCTAGTATCTCTGGTACACAACTAGTCATCAACTCCATTAGCAGTTCCTGGCTGCATCACTGTCCCCGGAGCCTGATAAGGAATAAGTGTTGTTACTGTTGACTGTGGAAGCCCCAGCGCAAGACCAACAACGGAATCTGTTCCAAGAAGTGCACTCTAGTTTGAAGATCCTACTACCACCTGGTTTGCTGCTTTATTGTAAGGGAGATTGTGATAAGATATTTGATTGTTAGTCGTCAATAGCTGAGGTTGTCCTACAAATCTGTTAATTGATCTCTCGTCGTAAACTGAACTTGTAGAACTACCTGCAAAATTTCAAGGCCAATTAGCAAGGCTGTACAATTGTAAACTGAAATCATCGATGCTTTGGATTTCTAAATAGGACTCCATTCTAGAAATTGAATCTCAAAATGAAATAAAAAGAATATCTCATAATCAATATTGTGAAAGCAACTGACTTACCACCTACAGTTAACCCAGCATTTCCTGCAGCTTGTTCAGGATGCATTGCAACTGGTTCACAAGTTAAGGGAGCTTGTTGGCTATAAGCAGCAGAATATGGCATGGCGGGCATTGAAGCTTCTGAACGAGAACTATTTCCCTTCTTGTTTGACCTTGGACCAACTAATGCCTTGCCATCATATTCAATAATAGACATCCAATTATCATATACCTTCTTGACCAGGGAATCAACAAACACCTGTGGCAACAGGGTTTCAAGATAATATAAATCCATAAGCGCATTTAATTTAATGTTAGTTAATGTCCACATCAAAATTACCATCTTCTTGCTTTTAAAAAAGATACCTTCTCATTATCAGAAAGCGATTCAGCGGGAATATATTGCTCATTCGCAATAAGGCCCGCAAACATTTTTGAACACAACACCAACATGCCGTGTCTCATCAATGTAGTATACATAGAGTTTCCCACTGAGGACACAAGTTTTTGCGTGCTCTACTGTACTCTCCCACATCTTGTTCGACATACCACTTCCAAGGATCTACATTCAAATTAAGAGAATGTCAGTTGAGCCAAGAGCAAGTTCAAATGGCGCTCACCACAAACATGATAATCAATAGTGCTTACATTTCGCAATTTTTGAGGATCTCTAACCACAAGCCTAAAAAATCTTGAACCGTATAAACCCCATCTTTATTAAATTTCTTGTGAAACGCTCCCTCTTTAGAAATTTCATCTAATCTCCAAACCTCATCTTGAAACGCTGGTGGATAATGTTTCTTGTACACTGAAAAGCATAAAAACCATATCAGATTATTACATGGAAAAAAACAATCATATTTTTTGCTATCTAGTTGCTTCAGAAAATTCTATCTTTGCAAGCAACAACAATTCAGAGTAATATTAAGCATATACCTCTCTTCATAATCCATGGAAAAATACAATCATATTTTTTGCTATCTAGCTGCTTCACAAAATGAAATCTTTGGAAGCAAAAACAATTCAGTGTAATATTAAGAAAATACTACTCTGCATAATCCAGTAGATTGGCTCAGAAATAAAAATTTGATATCAGAGCCTAGAGAAAATTAATTCACGTTCCCCTTTATGATCTTTCACAGTTCTGTCTTAGCCTCACAAATACGCATGCCTTCACAGTAACCTAATGCAACCTTTACTCCAAGCCTAAACTTTTTGCTCCTTATCCAGCTCGAATTGTCTATAAACATTAACTCCTCAACTGTACCAACACCTTCCTTCAATGTAACTTGAAAGTCTCCTGTAAGTAGAGGCATCTTCCCTTCACGTTCATGCGCTTTGTGACTTTCATAATCTTCCTGTGTCCAGTCCTCATCATCTTCATTGTTGAAGTCTCCTTCCAATACCGTAATATCTAATTTTGCAGATGCCTCATGTCCTGATGTAACAACCTGCCCTGATGTAACAACAAGGATAGCAACACCCTGTTCTCCTTCAACCTTCACACCTGTGAAGAGTGGGAGAGATAATCTTCTTCTGAAATGTAGTTGCAAGTTTCTTCGATCTTGTCCTTCTATATGTTTCGAAGAAGCACTGTATTTTTATAGCAATTATGTTCAATTCTAACCCAAAAAGACCATATAACAATGACCATAAATACACTGCTTTAGATTAAATTGGAAAGTAGAAGTCAAATAATAACTACACAATCAGAACTAAATGATATAACCTAAATCAAGTATCTATTACTTAAGCATCAATTTTATTTCTTTTGTATTTTACTTTCCAAACATCAATTTTATTTCTTTTGTATTTTACTTTCCAACCCCTTCATGTGGAAGAGCAGTGGACCCAGAATCATAAGGTCTTCAACACCTATAGAAGTCTGTAGGGAATACAGAAATCCATTAGCAACCACAAATGATCGAACATAGAACACGTATTTGTTATTTTAAGTGTCAATTTTATATTGTATTCTAATTTTCTACCCAATAATAACATGGAAAAGCAGTGGAGCAGGAATCATTAGGTTTTTAGCACCTATACCTGGGATGGTTAACAAGAGACAACAATGGTTAATGTTATGGTTCCTAGGCCAGATATTTCAACCCCAACCTGGATTGAGTTCAATGAGGAAAATTCCAAAAAGTTGACTCATTAAATTCCAGAACAATGTTCGTCCTACATTCAATTCTTTATAGGCATTTATGCCCAGTTCATCCAATTCCATTGAGATTTATTTATAAATTTAGAATGGATGAATCTCTCCTTTGTACTTTGCATTGACTTGAAAGAAGAAGTTCCTTTTTGAATATTAGAAGCTTACATGTTACATATAATGGACAATTTCTTGTGCTTATGTAAATATTTGAAGTTTTTTGTTCACAATATTGTTATCATGAACCTTTCAGAAGGGGTTGGGTTTATAACTGGTAACAGAATATTGAACTATAAGAATGGCAAACTATTGCTAAAAAAATGATTCAGGATAGGAATAAAATCCAAGCAGAGCATTGTTTAGCTTGTGAAGGATATCTTCTCACAATTGATGATGTTGTAGATGGTAATTGGAAAAAACAATCACCTTCCACTATCCAGTGCACAGATGGTGTACTCAAGGCAATCTGAATGCTTTAACATGTCCTCCAGAATAGTAACGATAACAATATATGCACCAACATACTTGAGACTCGTACCTACAAACTTACAAAGTATTCAAAACTTGGTAATCTGCTTAAGGATGATAATAATATGTGTACTTCAAAATTCCCATGCCACAGCCTCTAAAAGTATTTATGAATCACCCATAACCGATGCATAGAATAATCCTTGTTTGCAAGGAGAACCCAGCCAGCCGATAGGTTTTTGCAGTTGGATAAAGGAGCCTAAACCTTGTTTAGTTGAAGAGGGAGCAGGCCCAAGGTTGCTCCTCAAGGTACTGAACTAAGAAGGGTCTCTACAAGGAACTAGAGTTAAGTAGCAAGATGGATACAAATCTCATATATGAGGACAGACTAGATGGCGCCTCCAACTACGTGCAGTGGAAGGTGAGATCAGTGGAGAATAGGAAATTGTGGAGGATCACAGTAACCATAGCCCAGAGTGTTCTGTTAAAATGGGGGTTCTCATTCGGGCAGGAGATATCAGATGCTATGGGATCCGGGAGGGATCTCAAATCAAAGCAGCAACAGGGGCCTGCAGGAACTTAGAAGGAGACAAGAATGGCATCCAATGACAGTTAGAAAGCAGGAGGCTCATCTCAAAGAGTTGTCACAGTTGGTTGAGCAGCAAAAGGTCGTAGAAAGTTCTAGCACAATAAAGGAGAAGGGTACTCTAGTGCAAAGGGAGCAGGTAGTTGAAGTACGAGTAGCAAGAAGTTCCAACATAAGAGCAGGGCACTATGGTGTAGAGGGAGTTGGCCACTCAAGTACAGAAGGAGCAAGTGACTCCAATCTAGAGGGAGCAGCTAACAATTTCAGGGCAGGACATCTAGATCTTGACAAAGCAGGATTTCCAGATGTAGAGGGAACAACAACAGCTCAAGATGTTGATCACAGAGAAGGTAGCTCCAATGGAAGAACCTCCCTCGCTAAGAGGGAGTGTTAGAATTTGTAGCTCGGATAGGTTCTTCCTCATTAGGGGCATCTAGTCATGAGGAAGAAGCCCAACTTATGACTAGACACCATTATAATGGTGAGGACCACCTAATTCAACCTAATATTGCATCACAACCATTGGATGTATCTCAATGCTTGATTAAGTCCCCACCTTTGGATCAATACAGTAATGAGAGGATCCTAGGGCCAGGAAATTGGAATGCATGAGTGAAAATGCTAAGGTTACAAGTAACCTAGCAAGCCTCATTCTCAACACACCTCAAGAAAGAAGCAAGTCCACAGTGAGAGTGGGCGCTTCCAAAGGAGGTCAAGGGAGCCTAGGGACCTTTCTAAGGAGACCAAGCAAGGGTCTGTAGCTTATCAAGATAAGGAGAGGTCGAGAGATATAGAGACTATGTTGAGTCTTCAAGTGAGGAGGCTACTAAGACCTACAGCAAATATAGAAAAAGGAGTCCGAGCTAGGGCCTAAGTCAACAAAAGGGACCGAGTTAGGGCCAGCATTCAATCCACTCAAAGGTTAGAGGCTGAGCAGGGTTCGTCAGCAAAAAGAAGCCGAGATAGGGCCAGTACTCACCCGAACCAGCCAACAAGTACCAAACAAAGGGTGAGGAAGAAGAATCCGTACAGTACGGATTCCGTACGAACAATACTTTTGCTCAGCAGAAGAAAGAAGCCATACCCAGGTCTGAAAATAGATGTAAAGTTCTGTTTGAAGAGTTTCACTGAAGATTAAGGAGAAATCGAGCTATTTTTTGTGTGAGTTTTTGTTGTACGATCGCCCAGTGAAGAACTCACGACAATACAAATCCATACAGGTGGTATGGTCCCTACAAACTAGTTTGGTCAGGATATGTCTATGTATTAATAGTCCTGTGATAAATAAGATTGTGTCTTATGGAGTGATATTTCCAGAATTTGTTTCTCATGTGTATCTTTTATGTGGTTGTCACAAGTATTATTAATGTAATTTAATGTTGCATAGATCTGATATTTGAAGTTTACAACTATTATTCTCTTCAATAAAGTATATGATAAAATATTAAATAAATAATCCATATTAATTACGTTATATTATAAGAGCACGACTCCTTATGTGACCCATGCTCATTTGTACTATTTACATGTAGTGGTTCGATTACCTGAGACATCAGTGTACTATATTTCATATGTTTATGAATAAGTTATTATTGTTCATCAATACTGTCTATCACATGTAATTTTATGGAAAATCCCTTTCAATTGGTATCAATGACAAAGCTCAATCAACTAACCAACAACAACTTCTATCTAGTTTATGGTTGGCGTGTTTATATATGGCTCATGGTTGCACTATGCTGATAGCCAAAATAAAACTTGACAGCATAAGAATCTCTGAGCGAGAACCAACAAAGAGACCAAGTTGCATTTTAATAACCAAGAGAAAAATAAATAACTATAATCACGAATTTTCAATCCTCACCCATTATTGTTGTACAAGTAGAACATGTCAAATCATTGGTGTAAAATTGTTGACAAGGGCATTAGTAACAAGAAATAATAAAGAAACAAGGAGACTTCCAAGTAAACAAGTAAAAACCTTACATTACTTCACTCTTTGTGTCCATAGATCTAAAAGAAATATAACAAATGTCATTTGTTGAAAGGAATAAATAAACAAGATAAAAATATTAAAGGATAGTTGGGAATTGCCACGCTATAGGAATCCACCACTATGAAGAAATCAATATCCACACAATCTTTCAAAACATTGTTCAATGGAAAGATAGATGTAAAAATAAACCAACCTTTTCGTTGAAGATTGAATCCACCTATGACACTGAAACTTTTGCAATAAAAGAGAATCTAAACAAGATAACAATATTAAAGGACAGATGGGAATTTCCACGCTATAGGAATCCACCACAGAGAAGAAATCAATATCCAAACAATGTTTCAAAACATTGTTCAATGGAAAGATACAAGTAAAAATAAACCAACCTTTTCATTGAAGATTGACTCCACCTATGACAATGAACTTTTGGCAATAAAAGAGCATCTTCTAGTCAAAAAAACAACCCTGAGAGCTTTGAAAGAAAACTTTGATATTACTCATGTTTAAATCAATTGTTGCCATATTAACTAGCACTAGTTGGTCCTGCAACTTGAGAATAAAAAAACACAACAACTAACTTCATTGCACCATAGCTATCAAGTTAAAAGCTCATAAAATATTGTTTAGGGAAAGCCATTTTAATAACTACACAGTCAGTTTGGCGTAGTGTTAATGGAATTGGAATATATGAACCAAAACAGTCGATTCAAACCCATTTTGTGGGAAAAATCGATCTAAACTGATTCTTCAAACATGTTTTGGCTTGGTTAAGGCCCTGAACCAGTCTAGGCATCTAGTTCGTTCATAATTGGTTGGTTTCGTGCTAGATCAATCCACACACCTACAACCGTCAAAAAACAAAAGATAGTAAACTAAATAAGTATTATTCAGAACTTTCTTTACAATAAATTGCTCAATGGTTGTGGGATGATGTAGACATATCATTCAATGTCGGTGGGTCTCCATATTATAAACTATGTTAATAGTTATAGCTGCATGTAGTTCAAGCTTCAAAGGCCCTATTTTTGACAATTTGAGGGGGGTACTTTTATTGAATGAGGTTGAAAATATAAATGATAACATGAAGTAATTTAAAGAGACTTGGAAAAAAATTGGATGGATCATCATCTTTAATGGATGGACTAATGGTTGTTGATAAACCTCCAAGAAAATACATTGGCATTGACGTCCATTGTCTACTTAGGACTAGAGGTGGAATGTACTTTCTCAACTTTTGAATGGTTGGATTCAGGGTGCTACAAAGGGAACAACTTTTGACAAACATTGCCACCATCTTAGCCAATCTTGGCAAAAATAAATGTCTCTTCAAATCCACAATCACCTTCTCCACTCCAAAGTTCCCTAATATTATGGAATAGTGTACCTTGCGCAACAAATTATAGTTTGTCATCTCCCTAAAAAATGCAAATAGCGTTAAATCTGTATAAAATTCTATCCTTCCCCATGTAGTTGTGGAACCATTTATCATAGAGTTCAACAAGACTACATAAATCTACACAAAGTTTGGACACTATGGATAAGCTTCTTTTAGAGCATTAAACCCAAATTGTTGAAATCACGCAAACATTAACAATTCAATTATTGGTGGTCATGGTAGGAAACCCATGATCTCATTTATGCTTCTCTTTCAATGCTTAATCATGATGTTAAAATGTTGCAAGACTTTCAACCACCGTTTTCCATCACCAAAAGTAGCATTAGGGACAGTTTTATACATATCCATCAAAGCTATCCAATTCACATTGCATGCCTTCTCAATCCTACTATGTGATTGGAGAAATTGGAGAGGTTTTTAGTCACTATGAATGACTCTTTTCTCAGTAGATAATGTTGCCAACACTTCATTAAATTGGACCAACACATACATCTCACACTGATGCAATCAACCGAAGTTGAAATGGTTGTAATGCTCTTTCATGGCATTGGAAGAGAAAAGAGATAAATGGGTTAGGTGTTTAGGATGGTCTATTGGTGGGAGGGGGGGCAGGGCGAGTGATGTTCACTTATTGCATACCTAGCTAATTATGTAGTGATGCATGGTATTGACATTGTATTATCTTGTTTATAGCCTAGGTAAATGTTTCATGATTTTTCTAAATCTCAAAGCATGGAAACAAAAAGATGTCCACAAAATTGTTAGATAAATGTAGAACAAAACAAGAGACAAATAGAAATGTAGGAGAAAGTCCAAAGAAAGAAATAAAAGAATATTGGTGCCAGTGCCACACTTCAAGGTCTTTCTAGGTAGATTGATAGTTTAGTATTTAGAACCAAATTGAACTTTCAAAAATCAGTATAATAGGAAAACACCAACATAATTAGGTAAAAATACAACAAAAATGGCTAAATAAACGATATAATTGATAGAAAAACTAGCAAAATGGGATGAAAATGACTAATGATTGTTTCAATCGCAAATAGAACTACAATTGTGGCACAATTACACAAATATTACTAAAACATGTGGAATGCAGATCTTTTTCCTAGACAAAGGTTTGAGTGATAACTAGTTATTTGCCTATTCATGGCTTATATCAATACATGAGGGTGTCAAGACACCTATAAATAACTTGAGTAACATGGAGTTGATAGCTGAAGGAAAATTTTGAGTAGGAAAAATCCAAGGAATCCAAAATAACAAAACTCTTAGATGACATAATATTATGCCTTTGATACCAACTAATATGGGGCAACAATGCAAAGATACTCATACATAAAATAAGATAGCAATTATGCAAGTAGAGAGAAGAGATCGCCACAATGTACACATATGTACACCCTGTTAGAATATGATGGATGTGCTCGTTTAACCATAGGCAATATCACTATTTTCACCCAACCATAGGCTGAAGCCACCCCCGAGCACCTTAACCTTGACAAAGAATCATTCCGGGCAAAAACCCTAGGCTAGATAGCCAAACAAAGGGTGGCGCACCTTTCTCCAAGGATAGCGCACCAAGCAAGATCTGATCAGAGAATCCAAACCATAACCATGAGATAGTCCAAGCAAAAACTGAAATCTGCTAGCTGCAACATCAGCTCTCCTCCAAACTTGCGCACAAACTTTCCAACTGCAGTGCGCATAAGTGTTCCTTCCGCAGTTCTGAGAATGCTTGCCAGAATGAAGACTGGACTCCTGTATTTATACCAAATCTGGCAAACTGCTTGGACCGACTTCTCATTCTGGGTGCCTATTTACTTAGTATATAATATTTCCTTTAGCTGACTTCTTCTCTTGGAGGCTAATAACTTAATACAAGTTATCCTCTTGAGCCGACTTATCTTCTAGGGTTATTAGCCAACTAATTAGGGTTTCTTCTTGCTTCCAAGAATATTCTATTCTCGTCAGGTTTACACGTGGAGGTAAATACCTCCCGTAACTACCATAATATCAACACTCCCTCCTAGCTAGGGAGGTATTGAAGGTAATGGTCTTGAGCACAAACATACCATTCACCCGGTAGCATCAACATAGTCGTATATACTATCTCATGACTAGATCATCAGCACCATCAACACTATCAGTGTCATCAGCTACATCATCTCTCGAAACCATACTCCATTTGAGTAATCAAACATGATGTTGGATAAGTCACTCACTCACTCACCAAGTTGTTTGAATCCATACAAGATCTTCTTCCATCTGCATATAAGGGTCTCTTTCTGGTATACCTCAAAGCCTTGAGGTTTCTCTACATGTAAATTCCAATCCATGGATATTGCGGATGATATACTAGCTCATATAGAGGTATGTCTGGTTTACTTGGAACAAACAATCATCATAGTCTTCTCCCTCCATCTGGGAGAACTTCTAGTTCTGGATCTTGCAATGATTTCATTCATAAGTCTTCCATACACTATTATTCATCACAACTTTCAGTTCCTTTGCTTGATTGCTTTTAGTGAGTTCATATCAGGCTGGTAGTCTTGTGATTCTCGATACAATGAATGGTTGTTCTGTCTTTTCTTTCTCTCTTGGAATATTTATGTTCCTCCTCGTGTTTTCCTTTATCTCTTGATTTCATGGAGTTTTATATAGATTCCATGCCCTGAATATTCTACCTTCTTCCTTTCATCATAGGATCATGGATGTGGATGGACAACCAAGGATACTTTTGAGGCTTTTCTTTCGGAGAAGACTTCTTCTAAAGTCAAACTGAACATGTACTGCTTTTCATGGCTGCTACCATGGATATATACTTCATCATCTTCAATGGATCATAGGATTAGCTCCCTCCTAATCCTTGCTTCATGTATGAATGCGTGCTCTTCTTTTGGTAATATATAATTGGCTCCCTCCATCTAGGAGAGTCCACGCTTCCGTCTGCATCCTTATTGCCTTCTGCAAAGTGTCATAAATCTTTTTCCAATTTCCTCTTGATTGTTGACTTCTTTCTATCTTTACTTCTTCTAGGTTTCTTTCAGATTGATTCTAATTTCGGCTTATCTTGCAACTTGTCTTATATTCATAGTGATAGCAGTCCTTATCTTGTTGTTCTTCCATAAGTATAGTTTCTCTTTGAACATATTATCTTCTAAGAAATAGATATGCAAGATATGTACAGAAAACATGGTATGTACAAGAACTATGAAGAGTATTGTTACCTTGTCTTAGAAGAAGAAGTTTGTTTTGTCCTACTTGGTTGTCTTTGAGGATTCCCTTTCTTCGACAACTGATGCTTCATGTGTTTCCTTCCCTTTCTTTAACTCAGGACAATGATTCTTGTAGTGACCATACTTTCGAAAATTGAAGCATTGTATTCTTGACATATCTTTCTCTTGATTTGGTTTCCTTCTGGAGCCAAACTTCATTTTATTCCTGAAATCCTTGAACCTTGTTGTGAAGGCTTGATCATCGTACTTATTTTGGGGTTTCTCTTTTTCACTGATCCTTGATTCTTCTTGTGCATAGCAAGTCCAAAGTTCTTCAAATGTAGGATACTCCTTCCTCGTGTTCATGCTTGCGGCAAATGCATCCCATGTCTTGGGAAGACCATTGAGTACTATGTTTACCAATTCCTTCTCTGAGATGATCTCTTCAATAGCTTGTATTTGATCTCTTAACCGAGATATCCTCACAGAGTATGATGTTATGCTGTCATCATCATTCATCTTCATGTCACAGAGCTCATTATTTAGACTCATTACTTGTCCAATGACTGAGAAGAGGCTTGTTAGGGAATCATACATCTTCTTAGATGAATCAAGATGGGAGATGTAGGGTATCAGGTGGTATTTTATAGAATCCACTATGATACTCATGGCATTGATGTCATTGTCTTTGAACTTCTCCATAGTTGCAACGTTCTGCGGTTC
>CBVK0100854925.1:0-15572 GCA_900067695.1 Picea abies
CCTTCTTCAAACTCTGGTTCTACAATCTTTTCTTTCACGATATCCAACACTTTATTCTTGGCAAGGATGAGATCAATCCTTATCTTCCATGCTGTGAAGTTAGAAGTCCCATCTAACTTGTTTTTTGACTTCATAGAGTAAGTCATGGTTGCTTTGACTTGGTCAACCCTAAATTTGACCAAAAACTCAAACTTGACGTCTTGGCTTACTGAGAGTACCGGGAGATGCACTGGGCTAGGGTGCACTATTCTATCAAGAAATTAGGTCAATCCCTTCACTTAAGGTGCCTCAACGAGAGGATTAGGGTTTCTACAACTGCACCTACTAGTAACTTTAGCGGGAATGTTTTGGTGACTGCTCCTGCTAGAAACCCTAGAGACAATTCTTTCAATGAGCTTAGTATCCTTATGTCTATGCTCCCTTCTAGTGGTTAGACTGAATGAAGGAGGTGTGGACCCATAACCTGTTAAAATATGATGGATGTGCTCGTTTAACCATAGACAATATCACTATTGTCACCCAACCATAGGCAGAAGCCATCCTCGAGCACCTTAACCTTGAAAAAGAATCATTCCAGAAGCAAACCCTAGGCTAGATAGCCAAACAAAGGATGGCACACCTTTCTCCAAGGATAGCGCACCAAGCAAGA
This sequence comes from Picea abies, assembly GCA_900067695.1. Taxonomy (NCBI): domain Eukaryota; kingdom Viridiplantae; phylum Streptophyta; class Pinopsida; order Pinales; family Pinaceae; genus Picea; species Picea abies. The sequence goes on from CBVK0100854925.1 coordinate 650, forward strand.
GCTGATCAGAGAGTCCAAACCATAACCAAGAGATAGTCCAAGCCAAAACCGAAATCTTCTAGCTGCAACAACTGCAACGACAACTCTTCTCCAAACTTGCGCACAAACTGGCCAACTGCAGTGCGCACAAGTGTTGCTTCTGCAGTTCTGAGAATGCCTGCTAGAATGAAGACTGGCCTCCTATATTTATACTAAATCTGGCAAAATGCCTAGGCCGACTTCTCATTCTGAGTGCCTATTTACTTAGTATATAATATTTCCTTTAGCCGACTTCTTCTCTTGGAGGCTAATAACCTAATACAAGTTATCCTCTTGAGCTGACTTGTCTTCTAGGGTTATTATCCAACTAATTAGGGTTTCTTCTTGCTTCACAGAATATTTTATTCTCATCAGGTTTACACATGGAGGTAAATACCTCCCGCAGCTACCATAATATCAACACACCCTGTATTGTATTAGCTAATTTACAGAAGTACAAAATAAGGGGAGAGTAATCATCTTTGACAAAGTTCAAACTTGGGGGAGAGTGATCATCTTTGCCAAGTCTCATAGGGTTATATTAAAAATAATGTATTTGGGTGTGTGATCAAGTATGATCAAGTCCCCTATGATTTATAATAATAATATTATAATATTAAGGTCGTGACCTAGCCAAAAACCAATTTGGGACCCCCTTGTTTGTGGGATAAGGGACCCCCCTCCATGCAACCATTTGATTTCCTAGTCTACAAAGGTGTACATACCCTAACCCTCTCCAGATTTGAACCTCTAATCTCCAAGGAGGAAACACATGTTCTTGACCATTAGGGCCACTCTAGTTGTAGAATGAAATAGGAAAAATAAAGTGAAAATAATAAATTACAAATATAATACATAGCCTAACTAAGTCCACTTTGAACATAGGGACTAAGTCTCATCAAGGAATAATGAGACAAGAAGTTAGGTGAACTTTCACTCAACACAAATAATTGAGCGAGAGAAGGCTCACTAATGATGGTACTTTGGTCCCCCTTTGAACTTGAGATGATCATGTGAATCTTCTTCTGTATGAGTGAAAGTCTTAAAAAACAACAAATCAATCCCATTTTCTTCTCTATTACATGTGGAGCTGATAAGAAAAAGCTCAATCACATAACATTCACATTAATTATTTCTAATAGAAAAAATCCTACATGTGCAAAGCAACCAATACAATTTTGGAATGAGATCTCTAAATTTACTTTTTTTTTTTTTATAGGTGGAACTAATAAGAAAAAGCCCAATCACATGACATTTCATATTCATTATTTCTAATAGAAAAATCCTACATGTGCAAAGCAACCAATACAATTTTGGAATGAGATCTCTACATTTACTTATTTATAGGTGTGAAGAAGCAAGCGAAATATATGTTAGTGGTCTTTTTGTGTAAAAAGGACGCCCTAAACCCACCTACTCAAAAGGGCATTTTCAAAATAGGCCAAGAGAGCAAGTTGAGAAAAACAAGGTAGATAGTGTCAAATAAAGACCAGAATGCAGCCCAATTAAGCCTCAAAAGCATATAGAATTCATATAATGGTCAAAACATAGATATATGTGATAGGAGTTAACACCAAGATTTCCAACTTACACAAATCTACATTGTCATGGAACCAAGCTTTCACTTTGTGGATGCCCTTGCATTGGAGCCTTTCATAGTAGGCAAATCTACATTGTCACAGAGTCTAGCTTTCACTTTGTGGATGCCTAGAACTTGTTATCTTTTAGGGTTACTATGAAAGTGTTTACACCATGTTTGTGGGTGCTTCGGGATATTTTAGGTGCATGTTGTATGATCGGCCCCTTGATGGTCCGTGATGATCTATGATGTATTTGCACAGTGGAGATGGCTTACTTAGAGGTTGTTTGACCTCAACTGGGTGCTTGCATGATGTGTATGATCATCCCCTTTATGGTGATTTTCACATTGGACATGGTTTGTGATGGATTTACACATCGGAGATGGCTTACCCAGAGGTTGTTTGACCTCAACTGGGAGATTTCCTGATATTCTTCCCTAGGGCATTGGTGATCTTCAAACAACTTGGTGACATTCTACATGCTAGGCACACAGATATGATTGCTTGCTTTGAGAAATCCCTACTTAGAAGGAGAAGTGTTTTATATATTGGAGGAGGTCATTGGGCCTGTTAGTATTCAAATTCACAATTAAAATTTGGACTTGTGGTCATGATAGGCACACTACTAGAAAAGGGACATTCCTGCAGCACCATTATAAAGCATCATATTATTTCTTGAATCCTTCGCCAGATTCATTTTTGGGCCATATCTAGATTGCTTATGTTTTTAATGGCAATATTCGTGCCTATGGATTGAAATGCAGTTTCTCTAGCAAATAAAAATGATTTCATTAAGCTAATTTTAGCTTTTGTGGCCAGGTCTTTATGCAGAGTTATTTATTTTAGTAAAAGTTTTGGGGCCATTTTCTAACCATCAATCAGGAGCTTACAAGCAAAGCAGCCGAAATCTGCATCAACCACATATGCCAACATTAGTCACGCAACATCATGAGTCAAAGCGCATTCAACACAATTCAAAGCACAAGTTAACATACAGGCCCAAGCCACGAGTCAAGTCACATGTCGACACACAAGCCCAAGCCACAATCCAAACCACAAGTCAAGCCACAGGTCACCAACACGCAAGTTTCTCGATGCTCAAAGAAGTTACAAGTGCCTGATTTGGAAAGGATTCATGCGCAGGTGCCCTATGAGCAAGGATCGATATCAACGCCAAGTCGTCTGGCTATTGACATGCATAAAAGAATTTGATTTCATTTCAACAAATACAGTCGAGCTAAAAGCCATAAGCAAGAAACCCTTATGCCAGGTGCCGAGTGATTGTGTAGGTGTCAGGGAAAGAGATGCACGGTTTATTTGTTATATCCTGTAAAACATCAACGAGATTGTGCCCAGGGATATTGGTGGTTTTGATCGATTATTTCTTTGATTGATCCATAGCTTGTTAAGGATTTGTTGTCTTAAGAAACAGGGAGGAGTATTAAATTTCTATTTGCAGAAAAATGCCAAGAGATTGGAGAGATCTCTATTTTGAGAAAAGAACTCGTAGCACAGTTTTTCTAAACTGATTCAAAATGGATGGTTTCCATGGCCATACAAAATCCATATGGACTGTTTGTCTTCTGGCATCTGCAATCTCACATTTTCTGCAGGTTACAATACAGTGATCAAATCACGTCAATGTTGTGGAAGCATCGGAAATAGTAGATTATGCACGCAGACTTGTTGCTGGAAACCCATCTTTGGTCAACATATAACATTGATCAAAGGGAAAATTAAGGAGTTTGAGTTGCTAGAAAAAGTAGATATTCTAATATCAGAGCCCATGGGAACCTTATTACTCAATGAAAGGATGATAGAATTATATGTAATGGCGAGAGACATGTTCCTTAGTCCTATTTGAAAAATGTTTCCTACCATTGGCAGGATACATATGGCTCCTTTTAAGTAAAGAGTTTTTATATATTGAAATTGCAAACAAGGCTTTGTTTTGGCAACAACATCAACAACATATAGAACTACTTTGGCAGGATACCTGCATCTTTGAAGTACCTCATATTTATTGTAAAGTTCAATATGGCTAAAAATCATTAGGAAGGACTAATACTTAGTGGAGGTCAATTCTCCAGCCTCCTCATAAGTGTTTTTGAAGGAAAGCTAAAGATGACAACATCATAAGTTCAGAAGTTAAAAAATCTCATTTCCGGATTTTTGGCAGCTAAGGTTGCTCTGTTCGAATCGTGTTAGCTGTCAAAAGTGCAAAGATGTACAAAGTAAAGTATAGCTTCCTAGATCATAGCCAGTTGCTTCCAAGTCACCAGTGAAGGCCACCATATGTCATTGGAAGTTCTATAAGAACTTATCATCATCCAACATCTGCTAAAGCTATCGAAGACCTAAATTAAGGATGGGATACTTATCCCTTGAAAATAGGATCTCAATTTTATCTTTTGTAATCAAATTAGATTTATTTTGACAACTGTTCATTAAATCCAGTTTTAGAGGATCTCATTTAGTTTGTAAAAGGATATTTAAGCCCATCAAATTACAAGGTAATGGGGGGGAGGGGGGATTCAGTTTTTGAAGGCCCGAGAGGGTTCAATAGAGATCAGGAACGTAGGACTGAGACCGTATTTTATGATTGTAAAGCAAGAACTATTTCATTTTGCACTCAATGCTACAACCCTTTTGATGAGCAGACATTCTCTTCTTCTCTCGTTCTTCCTTTTCTTACTTTAAAAAACATGTTATCTTTGTGATGCATTGAATATATCTTGTTATGTTGATAAGGCAATGAAGATTTCACTAATTTCTTTCCCATTCCAAGAATTGTTTTTGAGTACCTTATTCTCTGTTTCTGAATGACATTTAGGATCAGGAATCTTCCTATGTGAGTGAACAGATTGGACACTTGCATATTTCTTTCTTCTTATGGTTTTATTTGCTTTATTAAATTGACTACCATTGACTAAGTGTGATTGGAACTTATTTACAATCAGAGATTGATATTCTCTTTCTTCATTTACTGCTGAAACCTCCAACCTTTTCAAAAACCAATATACATTTATCCATAAAAACCATTGCAATAACGAAGATGTGCTAGGCTTGACCCTATAACAGTCTAGGGGAAACTTCTAGCACTAACATCTTTTGGCGCCGCTGTCGGGGACAAAGTAGCGAATAAATCTTCCCTGGGAGAATGACAACAATCAGATCCGCTTATTGATGGTGAACAAGAAGAGGACGTGTGCTTGACTTCACATCTTTCACCATGGTGACTCTATTGTCTAAAGATTAATAGGTGACTCCGCTGGATCCAAGTAGGGAAGCTGTTTTTGCTCAAAGGTTTGTTTTTTGTGATTTTTCGAATATAGTTGGTTTTCCAAACCCAATGCATAGCAGAGATGACTGGGAAGGTTTTCTTCCTACATTTAAAGGAGAATATTGGAAGGTTTCGACTGAGCATCTGCTGGATTTTCATGAGTTTTTTCATGAACGTCAGATTGTGCATAAGGATGTCCATATCAAACTTTTTAGATACTCATTGAAGGGAGAAGCCCTTGATTGGTGCAGATCTCTTCCAACTTCAAGTATTAACTCATTGGCAAGTTTTCATGATGCTTTCAATACATTTTATAAAGAAAAATTTCTAGTTGAAAGCCTTTTTGAAAATTGTTGTGATGTATTTGAGAAGCATATTCAGCAAAAAGCAGTTTTTTCCTTTGTTTTCCATAATAAAAATCATGTTAGTGAGGAAGATCTTCAAGATACCATGGATGATAATGTTGAGGAAGAAAGAAATGTTTTTTCAAATCTGTCTCAAGATCATATTGCTGATGAAAATATACAAAATTCTTCGTCTTTGTCATTTGAATTTTAGCATGTTGTTCCAAATTATGATGAATATAGTGATGATGATCTTGACATTCTAGAGGCTGATGTATCTATGGTGACATAATCTGACCAACATATTCGTGAAGGTATTCAGTTCATCATCTATGAACAACCAGAGCCGATGTATGACAGTCATTTTGTTGAGTATCATGATGGAATTGTTGATGTTTATGTTCAAAGAACTTGTGATCAGATTCAGGATAACCTTGATGCCTTTGATTGCCAATGCCCGAAAAATCTTCATGCTCTCTTTCCAACAGAACAAATGAATTATCATTTGATAAGTGAAGCAGAGGAACAATGTGACCTTTTGTATCAGCAGGAGATGCATCACAGTTGGCAGGATCCTGTGGTTGTCTACATAGAGGTTTTTTCAGAAGCTTTCAGTTTTGAAACTTCTGGAATTAAAACAGTTTGGGATTGTAAGTATGTGTTGCAACTTAAAATTCTACTCCAAGTCATGAGGTCTTTTCTGAATTTTATTTCCATACAAGAAGTTTTTTCAGTCAGTTGGATGTTATCATGGCTTCATTGGAAGCATGATTTCACATGATTATCCAGTTTTTACTGGTTAGAAGTAGGAATAAGACAGAATAATAAGCTCATCATACGAGTATGAAGATTCTTTTCTGTTTGTTATTTTGCAGCAATAATTTTGTTTTTAGTAGTGTGTCCAAAATTTGAATAAAGATTGCAGAGAGTTGGTGACAGTATGAATGACTCCACAAGCCCAATGGACTAGGCATAGCATAAATGTGGATGTTTGCAAAGGCAAAGGTTTGTAGGTTGTGTTGCACAGATGCACATAGGAAAAGGCACAATGGTCTTCTTGTTCTTGATGCCTCACGGGAACAATGGTCTACTTGTTCTTGATGCCTCACAGGGAGAGCATCATCCCCAGTTGGAGCCAGTGTTAGTATTCAAATTCACAGTATTAAAATTTGGACTTTTGGTCATGACAGACACACTACTAGAAAAGGGAAATTCTTGCAGTGCCATTATAAAGCATCATATTATTTCTCGAATCCTTCACCAAATTCGTTTTCGGGCCATATCTAGATTGCTTATGTTTTTAATGGCAATATTAATGCCTATGGATTGAAATGCAGTTTCTCTAGCAAATAAAAATGATTTCATTAATCCAATTTTAGCTTTTGTGGTTAGGTCTTTATGCAAAGTTATTTAATTTAGTAAAAGTTTTGGGGCCATTTTCTAACCATCAATCAAGAGCATACAAGCAAAGCACCCGAAATCTGCATCAACCACATATGCCAGCATTAGTCATGCAACATCATGAGTCAAAGTGAATTCAACACAAGTCAAAGCACATGTCAACATACAAGCCCAAGCCACGAGTCAAGTCACATGTCGACACACAAGCCTAAGCCACAAGCCAAACCACGAGTCAAGCCACAGGTCACCAACACGCAAGTTGCTCGATGCTCAGAGAAGTTACAAGTGTCTGATTTGCAAAGGATGCATGCACAGGTTCCCTATGAGCAAGGATCAATATCAATGCCAAGTCGTTTGGCTATTGACATGCAGAAAATAATTTGCCTTCATTTCAGCAAATACAACCGAGCTAAAATCCATGAGCAAGAAACCCTTATGCCAGGTTCTGAGTGATTGTGTAGGTGTCAGAGAAAGAGCTGCACGGTTTATTAGTTATATCTTCCAAAAAATCAATGGGATAGTGCCCAGGGATATCGGTGGTTTTGATCTATTATTGATTTGATTGATCCATAGCTTGTTAAGGATTTGTTGTTTGAAGAAACAAGGAGGAATATTAAATTTCTATTTGCAGAAAAACGCTAAGAGATTGGAGAGCTCTCTATTTTGAGAAAAGAACTCGTAGTAGGGTTTTTCTAAACTAATTCAAAATGGATGTTTTCCATGGCCATACTCAATCCATATGGACTGTTTGTCTTCTGGCATCTACAATCTCACCTTTTTTGCAGGTTACGATACAATGATCAAAGCACGTCTATGTTGTGGAAGCATCAGAAATAATATATTATGCATGCAGACTTGTTGCTGGAAACCCATCTTTGGTTCAACATATAACATTGATCAAATGGAAAATTAAGGAGGTTGAGTTGCCAGAAAAAAGTAGATATTCTAATATCAAATCCCATGGGAACCTTATTACTCAATGAAAGGATGATAGAATTATATTTAATGGCGACAGACTGGTTCCTTAGTACTATTTGAAAAATGTTTCCTACCATTCGTAAAATACATATGGCTCCTTTTAAGTAAAGAGTTTTTATATATTGAAATTGCAAACAAGGCTTTGTTTTGGCAACAACATCAGCGACAGATAGAACTACTTTGACAGGATACCTGCATCTTTGAAGTACCTCATATTTATTGTAAAGTTCAATATGGCTAACAATCATTAGGAAGGACTAATAATTAGTGGAGATCAATTCGTCAGCCTCCTCATAAGTATTTTTGAAGGAAAGCTAAAGATGACAACATCATAAGTTCAGAAGTTAAAAAATCTCATTTCTAGATTTTTGCGAGCTAAGGTTGCTCTGTTCGAGTCGTGTTAGCTGTCGAAAGTACAGAGATGTACAAAGTAAAGTATAGCCTCCTAGATCATATCCAGTTGTTGCCAAGTCATCAGTGAAGGCCCCCAGATGTCATTGGAAGTTCTAGAAGAACCTTATCATCATCTAACAGCTGCTAAAGCTATCGAAGACCTAAATTAAGGATGGGATACCTATCCCTTGAAAATAGGATCTCAATTTTATCTTTTGTAATAAAATTAGATTTATTTTGACAAGTGTTCATTAGATCCAGTTTTAGAGGATCTCATTTAGTTTGTAAAAGGATATTTAAGCCCGGGGGGGGGGGGGGAATTCAATTTCTGAAGGCCCGAGAGGGTTCAATAGAGATCAAGAATGCATGACTGAGACTCTCTTTTTTGATTGTAAAGAAGGAACTATTTCATTTTGCACTCAATGCTACAACCCTTTTGATGAGCAGACTTTCTCTTCTACTCTCATTCTTCCTTTTCTTACTTATAAAAAAATGTTATCTTTGCGATGCCTTGAATATATCTTGTTATGTTGATAAGGCAGTGAAGATTTCACTGATTTCTTTCCCATTCCAAGACTTGTTTTTGAGTACCTTATTCTCTGTTTCTAAATGACATTTAGGTTCGGGAATCTTCCTATGTTAGTGAACAGATTGGACACTTGCATATTTATTTCTTCTTATGGTTTTATTTACTTTATTAAATTGAATACCATTCACTAAGTTAGTGTCATCAGAACTTATTTACAATCAGAGATTGATATTCTCTTTCTTCATTTACTACTGAAACCTCCAACCTTTTCAAAAACCAATATACATTTATCCATAAAAACATACATTTATCCATAAAAACCATTGCAATAACGAAGATGTGCTAGGCATGGCCCTATAGAAGTCTAGGGGCAACTTCTAGCACTAACAGGGCCAGACATCATGGAGTAGCTTGGATGGTTGTATGGAGACTTATAGTTGACTTGGCGATGCCTAGGTTGCAACAATGTTCATGCAAGGGGAGTGGAGCCAGTGGAGTACATGTCTTAGGAGGTTTGTTGGAGTCAATGGAGGCTTGTAGTAGGAGTGTTTGACATGCCTTGTGGAGCGCCCTTGCATTGGCGCCTTTCTTGTAGACAACATCACCTTGGAGCTTCACATGTTTACCCTTGGAGTGTAGCACTCCACATGTGTGAGCCTACATGTGTCTTTGTAGGTTTCTTATAAGGGCATGGGCCCACATAGGTATTGTTGGCCTCCCTTACCTCTCATATATATAGAGAGATAAAGTAGAGAATCCTTGCATTAATCATCATTGTACTCTTCTCTTTGTACATGTCTTATTATAGTGATACACTAGGGTTCATGGGGAAACCCTATGAGAAGTCTTGAAAGGAAAGAGGATGTCTTTGTTCGAAGCTCGCTTTTGTGAGATGCTAGCATTTACTCTTGTGAAAAAATGTTGCAAATGATGGTCTTTCTATATTTATTCACTCTTATCACTCAACTTAGTGAAACCCCTTCTTTGTCTAAGGCATAATGTACCTAGAAATATTTCAAGGAAATGAGGAGTTTACCTTTCTTGGACAAATGTGAACCAGTGCCACATGGCATGACTACAAGTTACCATGGGTCTCCTTGAACCACATATGTTGACATCGTGATGACATCTAATTGGTCCACACACCTAGTGAGTCAGTCTTGTTGACATCATTCTTATGACATGGCCCTTTCTGAATGTGCCACATACCCATGTGATTCTTTCCACTACTCAAATCAACATTTCTTTTCTATTCATCCTACGTATGTGGTACCTCTAGAATGACTTGAGCCTTATTGAAACTACAATAACCTACAACATGGATAATTTACATGGTCCTCTACACACAACCATGTTCTTAGTCCCTTTGCCATGTATAAGGACTCCCAATGATTTAGGGAACAAGAACACAAGGAGTTCCAAAGCTTAGTTTCCTTGTCCAACTCAACCAACCCAAAAGTATATGGAATGAAAATAAGGGCATGTCTTAAGGTGTGTGGGTGGATTTGACGATATCAATAGACAAAGGACCAAATCCACCCGATTCAACATACCCAAAAGTAATATAAATTCCATTGGAGAACCAAATGTTAGGTCTATGGAAGGATTATGGGATTTGGGGAAGACGAAAATAGTGAAAATCCTCTTAACATATGGACCCCATAAATGTATGAAATACAATTTATGTTAGGGAATTGGGTTTGTGGGAGAATTGAAATAAAAAACAATGAAATCCCCTTGGCTTTGTGGACCTGAAAAATATTGATATATATTGTGATTGAAATTGGAGGTTTGACTTTAAAACAAAAACCCACGAGATGTTTTACTTTGGCTTGAACCTATGACACTTCTAAGTGTCAAAATATTTATCTCAATTGTGTTAGCAAAGAAGTAAATAAGTGATTCATGACATGAAAAAGAGAAATCATATATCTAAATTTAACCAAGTTATTTTCCCCTTCAATGGGCGTATGAATACTTTGATGTTGCACACTGTCAATTCACTTTCAACAGAAGGGTATTGTTATCAAGGCTCCAACGTCCAACAAATGTCCATTCGAATTATCAATCAACGCATTAGAGAGCTTCTCCCATGCAGATTAAACTTTAACAAAATCAAGGTTTAATGGTTCCTTCTTTCTCACACAACATTATGGAAGAAAATCCATTGTAGTTTGATGCAGGAGAATCTACACCAGTATTAAAAGAGGAGGACAGCTTGGAGAGAAGCACGTCAACCAACACATTTATGGAGTTGATTTGGACTACACAAAGGAGAGCACACCTTTTTTATTTTGAAATTTTATGAAAAGAAATGTAATTAATGATTGAAGGTTGAGGGCATCCCCAAAGATCCTCTCGGATCAGTATCACTTTAATGTAAAGGTTGTATTGTACATAGGATGTGCATCAACCCTTATCTTATTTGTAAATGATATTAACTCTAGAGTCCTTAGTAGATGGATGCATTAAATCCTAATAGGATAGCATTAGGTTGTTAGGGGGAAATGATCGATGAATCACCTCTTGTTCATAACATGTCGGAAGAACCACAGTGCTTTTGAGAGCTTGTCGACATTTCAGATCCACAACAGGATCTGTCTTCAGGCTTTCTTGTCCTGAAGATGGATCCTGTTGTGGATCCGAAACATCGACAAGCTCTCAAAAGCATTGTGGTTCTTCCGACATGTTCTGAACAAATCTCTCACCACAGAAACCTAAATGATCGAATCACCTCTTGTATATATGCTTGTATCTTATGCCCAAAGAAGGTTGTTGTTGCTCATTTGTGAAAGTAGGGCTGCTCATTTTGTAATAGTTGTTATTGAGAGAGAGAGAGTTGTTGTTGTTGAGAGCCAGAGCTGAATTGTATAAGATTGTTGAAGGAGCAGTGGATGACTACCTGTACCTATGTACATTATCAGTTGAATGAATAGAACAGAGAAGATTTAAATCCAAATGTTTTGTGTTGTTGTTACTGTGTTTATCTCAATGAATGGTACGCTTTCTGTTCATTTAAATTCTCTATTTTTACTTGTTCTTATGCTTGTGAATGTATTTTGTGGTTAAATACATGAATCTGTAGAGTTGGAATAAGTTTCAATTGTTTCTCTTCTGAGAGCTCGTGCAAGGAGTGTGTTGACATAGTCAAGTTTAACTCAGAGAAGCTTAGGAGAGATAACGTTGAATCTTTGATAGCTATAGTGTAGAGAAAGCATAGAGCCACACAAGGAGTGCACATGCTGAGTTGTTCTCAGATTCTTTGTGAAGAGGAGAGCAGTCAATGGTTGTAGAGTTCTAAGTTTGCAAGGTGTGCGCCCAAGGCTTTAAAACCTTGGAGGAACAAGATCAGGAGAGATAGCTACCATAAGTACCGAGGAAGGAAACTTAGAAATCCTCTAAGTCCCAACGCTTTACAGTGTGGGAGGCACGCACCAAAAGGGTCGACAGAGGTCTCATCTACCTCGAGAGGTTAAGCTCAGGAGGGCCAACGACCATAATTCCTTGAAGGGAAGAGTGTCAAGAAATCTACAATGGAGATCTAGTGGGAGATCACGCGAAGAGTTGATTACCTTAAGATCTGGGGGAAATTACGAGGTGGATAACCCTTAAGAGCTTCGACACTTTTCCTATTTAGAGGTTTAAAGGTGTACAAGGAGTTTGGATAACCGAAGTCCTGAAGAGATGAACAAATTATGATCTTCCAATTTTCTAGGACATGTGTCGACAGATTAGGAGGTTCAAAATACTAGAGCTCCGGAATAATTGCGAGGAGCAAAGGGCCATTCCGTCCAAGTCCCAAAGCCCGAAGTGCAAGGGTGAATTTGGACCGTTGGACCAAGGGTGGACACGTGGTGGAGATCTACGTATTCGGAGGTTTGAGACTTCGGAAGGAAGGAGGACACCGTTGAGGCGACCTATGGCCAATGCCCGAAACACCATCGATCGTCGATCCCAAAGGGGGGGTGCATGGTGCCTGATCCGTAATTTCAGCTGCAGGGTTCTTCGGGAGATCGAAGTAGTGTTGGGTGCCAAGAATCCCAAAGCCAGAAGGATTAACGCCTTTTGGGTTAAGCCTTGGGTCACAATCCGTGTTCGTATGAGGGAAAAGGGCTTAACAAAGGGAGCTAGCACCTAAAAATTTAAAATTTTTCTTTAAGAAGAAAAACTCCAGGGGAGATCATTGTCGGGTATTTCGAAACCTACACCGAGAACTAATAGGGGCCTGTGTAAAATTGTATTGGGGCTCAACAAAGACCCTAAGAGTCGATTAGACTCCCTTCTTGATTGATCCTTGACTGGGAAGTCGCGCAGATCCTGGAAAAGGTAGGGGGTTTGCCTCAAGTGGTATCAGAGCCATAATTTAATCTCTGTGTGAAGAAATATTAGCGCCATGACGCCAGTAATACATAGGGACAAACCTGTAGCGAATCCAACAATGTAGGAGGAAATGAGGAGACTTCTTGCAGGGCTAGATGTCATGGAAACTACATAGAGAAGAGCACCATATGCAGGTGATATGAGTGAGGCTGAAAGTGAAGAGGTAGAAGCTGAAGGAGATGCAGGAGAGGATGTTGCAGAAGAAGGCTTGCTGAGAGTTGTTGTAAAAATGGGATCCAGAGAAAAATGGAAATTCCAATGTGTGACGGTATTTTGGATGTGGAAGAGTTGTTGGACTATATAAGAGACTTAGACAAATACTTTGACTATGAAGAGGTTGATGATGAGAAGAAGGTAAAACATGTTGTCACAAGGTTAAAGGGACATGCAAAATTGTGGTGGGATGAACTGCAGGCTGACAGAAGAAGCAAAGACAAACAAAAAATTAAAAGCTAGGACATAATGGTAGGCAAGATGCATTCTAAATTCATACCTAAAGATTATCAAATAAATCTGTTCAAGAGACTACAGAACCTGAGACAGAAGGGTTTGACAATAAAAGACTACATATAAGAGTTTTATAAGTTAAACATTAGAGCTGGACATCGTGAGAGTGATGAAGAAAAGGTTGTCAGATATAGTAATGGCCTAAGATATGAAATCCATGATGAAATCAACATGGTGACTATGAGGATTGTTGAAGATGCTTATCAGGCTGCCCTGAAAGCATAAATAAGTTGGCTAGAACACAAATCTAATGAGGCAGAGGAAAAATCCCACACAGAGGCAAGGAATTTTTCCATGACAAGTCCCAGAACCCCAAAGCTGAAACTGAAAATCCCCACAATCATACAAAAAGAGGATGAAGCTCCAGAGGAAGGAAATATGGTGGCAAAAATTCTTTTCCTCGAGGAAGAGGAAGTGGCAAAGGAGGAGAGGTGAAATGATATGCCTGTGAAAAAAAAAGGCATATGTCTTGGGAATTCCCCGAGAAAAAGAAGGAAGGAGGAGAAGCTCACATTTATGAAGAACATAAAAGAAATGTTGAAGTAGAAGCTGTTGAAGATGGAAAACCCTTCATGATGAGGAAAATTGTCTTGAAACCAAAGAAAGAGGTGGAAGCACCAGTACAAAGAAACAATATGTTTAGGACTACCTACAAGACGAAGGATAGAGTTTGCAAGGTGATAATTGATAGTGGGACGACCGATAATCTAGTATCCACGTAGATGGTGGAGAAACTAGAGTTGGAGACTACTGCACATCCAAATCCATATAAGGTATCATGGCTGCAAAGAGGACACCAGGTAATGGTAAGTAAATAATGCAAAGTTTAATTTAAAGTAGGAGGATACAAAGATGATATTTTATGTGATTTAATACTCATGGATATCTGTCATGTTTTGTTGGGAAGACCATGGCAGTTTGACATAAATGTCATACATGATGGGAGAAAAATACTTACACCCTAGAGAAGAATGGTAGGAAACACATGTTGTTGCCAATAGAGGATAAGAAAGTGAAGGAAGAAGCCAACCCAAGAAAGAACAAGACATGAAGTTTGTTGTAGTGAGAAAGCCTAGAGTCATCCTTACAATCACTACTATGGATGATCTTTCTGAAAAAATTTAGGAACTGCTGGAAAATTTTACTGATATAGTGGTGGATGAGTTACCTTGCTCATTGTCACCCATTAGGAGCATTAGTCACCACATTGATATTAGTAGTACTCGAGAGTAGCTCTGCTTATTGGCTCTCCTTAGCTCATGTGCCAAAAATAATCCTAGAAAATATAAGAAGGAGATGTTTCATTTTTTTTTATGGTCAGGAAAAAATCACAAGGAGGGTACAAGAGAATGAAGAGGTCAAGAACCAAGTCCAAGATCTGTTAGAAAAGGGTTTAGTCAGGGAGAGCTTAAGCCCATGTGCAATACCAACTGTATTGAGTCCTAAGAAAGATGGAGGATGGAGAATGTGTACGTGAGATCGGAAGAGCGTCGTGTAGGGAAAGAGTGTA